>PPOH02000211.1:83107-140993 GCA_003708465.2 Kazachstania kunashirensis
GTGTGTGGGGGGGGGGCAGGGGGAGTTAATTTAACAATTCGGTTGAGACGTGTTGCCATTGTCAATGTGATTGTCAGTCATTTGTGGTGCTTATATATACACTCTGATATATAAAATGTTATCAAAGTAATTAGATGATTTAATAATCTCGGGACCCTGTGTTCCACAGAGACTCTGAACTTACACGTTTTTACTCTCGGAATTCTCTGTTCCGTCCTCATTTGCCCCACCACATCAACTTATTGTTGACAGCGACTCCCACCTCGACCCTCCCCAGTGTGCTGAGGTATAATACATCACGTTCCAATTCAAAGATGTTTACAAAATATGTTTATTTGAAAGAAGAACAACAGTGCAATATTGCTATATATACGGCCCAATGACATCCGCTGTCTAGTTGTCAAGTTCTTACATCTCATCTCGAGAGATTAGTTTTAGAATATGGATCATATGAACACATGAACTGCAGTTCGAGAAGAGAAATAAATGATGATCATGATGTTCATACTTTTAGTAATCAACCGTAACGTTTTGTTCTTGAAATTCGCTCATTCTCAAGAGTCGATCGCCTTCCAGTTTTCCCGAGCGATTTAACTACATACGAAAAAATTAGATGAATATTATATAAAAGCAATAACCATTCAAATCCTTCCATTAAATAACTGGACATCCCCTTTTGTATAATAAACACAACTTAAGTGAAAAACAATGACTTACGGCACAGAATTAGAATTTATTGCTTTACCGGGCTATTTTGCCTCTTTTGAAAAAGATGATTCCAAAGCAGTGGATTCGACTAAAGTTGATCAGAACACTTTAATCAATCACAATGATTGGAAAGAACTATACGATGCTATTCCAGAAGATACAGAGGATACACACTACAAATTGTTACTTTTAGCTAGACATGGTCAAGGTTACCATAATTACTCGATGCAAAAATATGGTCTCAAGTTATGGGATGATTATTGGTCTTTATTGGAAGGTGATGAAGGTGGATCTTGGTTGGATTCAAGATTAACCGAAGTCGGTAGAAATCAAGTATCAAATACTGGTGAAGAAATTTTAGTACCATTAGTCGATCAGATTGGCTTTCTACCACATATTTTCTTCACGTCTCCAATGAGAAGATGTCTCGAGACATTTGTTTATTCTTGGAATCATGTTTTCACAAAATATCCAGAAATGATTGATGGTCCAATTGTATACAACAATGTTATTGAAAACTTGAGGGAAAATTTAGGTTCTCATACATGTGATAAAAGAGTGGATCATTCTGAAGCCGTTGAAGAGTACCAAGATTTTAAGACTAAATCAGGACATACCGTAAGATGGATCTACGAAGAAAAGTACCCTGAAAAGGACAACTTATGGGAAGTAGATCACAGAGAAACTCCAGATGAACTAGACGTTCGTACGCGCAAGGGTTTACAATCTTTATTCTCTCTGGCATCTTCAAAGCATAAATTCCTATCATTAACATGCCATGAAGGTGTAATCAATAGTGTATTACGTAATTTACAACATCCAGGTGTCCAAAAACTGCAAACAAGTGAAACTGTCGCTGTCGTCGTCAAAGTATCAAACGTTAAAAACTAGTCGATAAAAAACGCTAAATAAATAGATATTCTGTACAATGCATAGCCTATATCAATTCAGCAACAGGCAATTAAAATTATGTTATTAAAACGGGCTACGTCGTCAACGCACTAACGGTGAAACACTAATGACATTCTTATATAATGATTAATTATCACACACATCATTTACTTAGATATACCATGTAATATAACAGCACTTCGATAATATAAAATATAAACTATCTTATGTGACAGTGACCATATATGCTATATTAGGAAATATGGTCACTATATACGAATATCGTTTCATTTGTTCCAAATAGGAGAATCGAATAATGGACTGAATGTGATAATCTGATTTGCTTAATGTTAAAAATAATAATTAGTTATTTATATACGATATGAAGTATACTAGAGGAAAGATACCAAAAATTTAACATCGAGATATCTACTATAGGAATCGCCCATTGAACATATATTATGGCTATCCTTAGAAGAGGTGCTCGTAATAAGACGGCGCAGGTTCCAGAGAAGAGATCTGCAAAGATCAAGAAGGCTACTTTTGATACTTCTAAAAAGAAAGAAGTTGGTGTCTCCGATTTAACTTTATTATCGAAAATTTCAGATGATGCAATTAACGAAAACTTAAGGAAGAGATTTGAAAATGCTACCATTTACACCTATATTGGTCATGTCTTAATTAGTGTAAATCCTTTCCGCGATTTAGGTATATACACTCCGGCTATAATGGAGTCATACAAGGGTAAAAATAGACTAGAAGTTCCACCTCATGTTTTTGCAATTGCAGAAGCTATGTACTATAATATGAAATCATATCATGAAAATCAATGTGTTATCATTTCAGGTGAATCTGGTGCAGGGAAGACCGAAGCTGCCAAAAAAATTATGGAATATATTGCAGCTTCTTCAACTGGTCACTCTGATTCTATTGGTAAGATTAAAGGTATTGTCTTAGCCACTAATCCGCTGTTGGAAGCATTTGGTTGTGCCAAAACATTAAGAAATAATAATTCTTCTAGACACGGTAAATATTTAGAAATTAGATTCAATTCACAATTCGAACCATGTGCAGGTAATATTACTAATTATTTATTAGAAAAACAAAGAGTTGTCAGTCAAATCAAAGGTGAAAGAAATTTCCATATTTTTTACCAATTTACAAAAGGTGCCTCTGAAAATTACAGACAAATTTTTGGTGTTCAAAAGCCAGAACAATATGTCTACACATCTTTGTCTGGTTGTACATCTGTTGAAAATATGGATGATGTTGCTGAATTCAATGAAACTATTAAAGCCATGAACATTATTGGTTTAGCTCAGGAAGAACAAGATCAAATTTTTAGAATGTTAGCTGCAATCTTATGGATTGGTAATATCACATTTGAAGAAAATGATGAAGGTAATGCACAAGTTAGGGATACTTCTGTTACCGATTTTGTTGCATATTTATTACAAATTGATGCCCAAATATTGATCAAATCCTTGGTTGAGAGAATTATGGAAACCAGTCACGGTATGAAGAGAGGTTCTGTTTATCACGTCCCGTTAAATCCAGTTCAAGCTACTGCTGTCAAAGATGCGTTAGCGAAGGGTATTTATAACAATCTTTTCGATTGGATCGTTAGCAGAGTCAATGTCTCATTACAAGCATTTCCAGATGCTGATAAATCTATTGGTATTTTAGATATCTATGGTTTCGAAATTTTTGAACATAATTCCTTCGAACAGATCTGTATTAATTACGTTAATGAAAAATTGCAACAAATTTTTATTCAATTAACCTTAAAATCAGAACAAGAAACTTATGAAAGAGAGAAGATCCAATGGACACCAATTAAATATTTTGATAACAAGGTTGTTTGTGATTTAATTGAAGCTAGAAGACCACCTGGTATATTTGCTGCGATGAATGATTCTATTGCTACAGCTCATGCTGATTCTAATGCCGCAGATCAAGCATTCGCGCAACGTTTGAACTTATTTTCATCGAATCCTCATTTTGAATTAAGACAAAACAAGTTCGTTATTAAACATTATGCTGGTAATGTTACTTACGACGTTGATGGTATCACTGACAAGAATAAGGATCAATTACAAAAAGATTTAGTTGAATTAATGGGTACAACTCAAAATGAATTTGTTAAAGTCATTTTCCCAGATAACTCTGACAAGGAGTCCAAAAGAAGACCCCCAACAGCGGGTGATAAGATTATCAAGAGTGCTAATGAACTAGTTGAAACAATTTCTAAAGCTCAGCCATCCTATATCAGAACAATTAAACCAAATCAGACAAAATCTCCAAATGATTATGATGATCACCAAGTGTTACATCAAGTCAAATATTTAGGTTTACAAGAAAATGTTCGTATTAGAAGAGCAGGTTTTGCTTACAGACAGACATTCGAAAAGTTTGTTGAAAGATTTTATTTACTATCTCCACATTGTTCTTATGCAGGTGATTATACGTGGCAGGGGGATACTCTTGAAGCTGTTAAACATATTTTACTTGATGCTTCTATTCCACAAAAAGAATATCAGTTGGGTGTTACAAGTGTCTTTATCAAAACTCCAGAAACGTTATTTGCCTTGGAAAATATGAGAGATAAATATTGGTATAACATGGCTGCCAGAATTCAAAGAGCATGGAGAAGATATTTACAAAGAAGAATCGATGCCGCTATTAAAATTCAACGTGTGATCAGAGAAAGAAAAGAAGGTAATAAATACGAGCAATTACGTGATTATGGTACTACCTTGTTGGGTGGTCAAAAGGAAAGAAGATCAATGTCTTTACTCGGGTACAGAGCATTTATGGGTGATTATTTATCATGTAATGAATCTAAGACGAAAGGTTCATACATTAAGAGACAGGCGGGTATCAAAGAAAGGGTTATATTTTCTATTAATGGTGAAGGCTTACATTCAAAGTTCGGTAGATCTGCTCAAAGATTAAGAAAAACTTTAATATTGACGCCTACAACATTCTATATCGTTGGACAGACTAATATTCAGAACTCTATGCAATATACTGCAGAATATGCCATCAATTTAAATCAAATTAGACAAATAAGTTTAACTAACTTACAAGATGACTGGTTAGGTATTAACTTATCCAATAGTACTCAAGCCGATCCATTTATCAATACATATTTCAAGACAGAACTTATAACTCAAATCAAGAAACTTAATAAGAGTGTGATAATCAAAGTTGGTCCTGTTCTTGAATACCAAAAGAAAGTCGGCAAACTTCACAAAGTTAGATCCCAGGTTAGTGATTCTGCTCCTAAATACAGTGACTTATACAAATCAAGTACGATTTCTGTGAGAGCGGGCCATCCAGCCAACTCTAAATCCAAGAAGAAACCAAGAAATAATGGTGGTTCTAATTACACATCTAGTAAACCACTTTCTTCTTATCATTCTTCAACAAAACCGGTCACACCAGTATCTAGAACAACAGTGAAGAAAAGTCCGGCACCACCTCCTGGTAGTAATAAACCATCCTTGGCTGCTACTGCTGCGCAAGCTGCTTACCATCCAAGTGGTAAGGGTAAACCAGCGCCACCAGCACCTCAAGCTTCTCAAAAACAAAGACCAACTCCACCAGTTGTAAAGACTCAAAAAAAACCGGCTCCAAAACCGGTACCTCAACCTAGAGCTCAACCACAAGTGCAGCAGTCTACAATCAACCAACAACAGAGTAACATACCACCACCTCCACCACCTCCACCAGCTGCTAAGCCATCTGAACCTAAGTTTGAAGCAGCATACGACTTCCCTGGTTCTGGTGCTCCTTCTGAATTACCATTAAAGAAAGGTGAAGTCGTCTTGATCAGCAGACAAGAGCCAAGTGGCTGGTCCCTAGCCAAGACATTAGATGGCTCCAGAGAAGGTTGGGTTCCGACCGCCTATATGACTGAACATAAAGAACAGCAATCTAGTGGAATACCTGTTGCACCTCCAGCACCATCAATGACAGGAAGCACGGCTTCTTCTACCCCTGTTTCCCAAGTTCAACAACAACAGCAACCTGCTGCAACTCTTCAACCAAATTTTGCCGATGGTCTAGCGTCAGCTTTAGCTGCAAGAGCAAACAAAATGAGAGATGAAAGTGACGAAGAGGCTGCAAAGGACGATGACGATGATGACGACTGGTAGATCCACGTAAAAATCTTAAACACAAAACTTCCATAGTAACGATGAAATTTATAATAGGCTATATATATGGTGTATAGATAAAAACTTTTTATTATAATCTGTTGCTACACCAACTTTAGAATTAACATCTGTCACATTTTTCATTGTCGCGATGTGACATATTTTAACTAACAGCGAGAAATTGTTGATCAGTAGAGAGATCATAGAAGAGAAAGTTCAAAATAAACAAAGTCCTCATACAATAACCAAAACACATCTCAGTTGTAAAATATATCAGCGATACAGATATGTCCAATGGCTTATCAGGAAGTAATTGGTCAAGCACTGATTTACAAGTTACCGATGAAATTGTTGCTTCATTAGCAGAAACACTTCAACTTTTTTCAGAATATTTATCATGTCATATCCATATTTTAAATAAATTCATTAGTCATATGCGTAGGGTATCTACATTAAGATTCGAACGTACTACATTAATCAAATATGTTAAAAAATTAAGATTCTTCAATGATGTATTAATCGACTTTGCACTAGAAGATGCTCTTGAAAATAACAATCATACCAATGATCTATCCTATGGAATTCAAAATGTTGCATCATACTTACAGAAAATTCTAGAAATCCTAGATTTATTGAACTTTTACTTAACACAATCATTACAAAAAGAGATTATTTCGAAGACTTTAAACGAAGATTTAACTTTAACCAAATCAAGCATTGTAAGTATTGGTGATACATTTAACCACTTCGTGAAATATACACAATGGATGGTTGAATCTTTAGGAAATAAAAATGATTTGCTACAATCAGAAGTCATCAAATTTGCTTTAAAATGTGCTGAAGAAGATGGAACAAATTTGGAGGAAACTGATAATATTTTCTTACAACAAGTCATAGCAGTTCAAGACGAGTCAGAGTATGCTACTATAACTTCTCAATGGACAGCAATCCTAGCTGAAAAACTGGATAATCTTAAGAGCGATTACAGTGATTTAGCACTAAAATGGCATGAAAAATTTGGTAAAACTAAGGATTGATTCATCTATTATAGTTTACTAATGGCATACGAATTTTTTTGTTTTTGTTCATACCTATTTAAACATATTTAGAAAAAAACATGACAATAAATATACTTATAGTTATCTTATAAAATGCGTGCAAAGTCACACTAAATGTGCAATATCGTTTATATAGTTCATTCATGAGTAAATTGTGATTATATTATAATATTTCATTGAATTATTTACAGGAAATCCATTATATTAACATTTATTGAAAAGTCCTATCACGTCATAGAAATACTGTTGACAAAAAAAAATTGACTGATGAGTTACAATGCAACGAAAGATACAAAAGATATAGAGAAAGAAAAGGACAAAGTGTATAGATGGGGATCCAGTTAGGTTTATCTAAGATCAGTAAACTACTCTCATATACGGGAAATCCTCATGAGAAGTTGAAAGTGCTACATGTCGCTGGTACCAATGGTAAAGGGTCTGTTTGTTCATATCTGTCAACATTGTTACAGGACCCCAAGAACCCAAGTGTAAAGATCGGGAAATTTACTTCCCCTCATTTAATTAGCGTAACAGATTCGATTATGGTCAACAATAAACCAATTCCAATAAGGGAGTTTGATTCGATTAGAGCTGATTTGAATCAATTGAATCAGAAATATATCTTGAAATGTTCGGAATTCGAATTGTTAACATGTGTGGCCTTCACATATTTCCATAAAGTTAATTGTAATTGGTGTGTCCTAGAAGTAGGTTTAGGTGGTAGATTAGATGCAACTAATGTCGTACCAGGTTTTAAGAAATATGCTTGCGGTATTACAAAGATAGGATTAGACCATCAAGGTTTCCTTGGAGATACCTTAGAAGCTATAAGTTTCCAGAAAGCTGGCATTATTACAAAAGGTACAAAGTTTGCTGTAGTGGATGGCACAAATGATGAGTCTATAATAGAGGTTGTTAAAAGACAATGTGAATTAGAAAACTGTTCCTTGAAAATAACGGAGGATAAGATAGACAATAATAATGTGTTAACTGATTCCTGGAGTAAATTGAAATTCGATAAATTACCATTGAATGGTGAATACCAAATTTTCAATCTTAGAATTGCATTGAGTATTATTGACCATTTACAACAGATAAAAGAGATATCGATAACCGAAGAAGATATTTTTGAAAGAATTAAATCAACACAATGGCCAGGAAGACTTCAAAGCTTAAAATTTTACTTCAAAAAAGATCAACATATGAATATTTTATTAGATGGAGCCCACAATGGATGTGCGGCATCTGAATTAGCAAAATTCATTAGAAATCTATATGGAGAACAACCTATTGCATTTGTTATAGCGGTCACCTCCGGAAAAGACTTGCAACCATTGTTTGATCCTTTAATACGTGAAATTGACACAGTGATCACCACGAAATTCGGCTCAGTTGAAGGAATGTCATGGATCAAAGCCAATGATCCAGAGGATCTTGCCAATTTAATCAAGAAAAAATACACCAATCACGTTATTGCAGAACCTGATCTTACCAAAATCTTTCCAAAATTAATAAGATCTCAATCAGAAGGTAATAAACTACCTGTGATCGTTTGTGGTTCCCTGTATTTATGTGGTGAATTACTAAGAATGCATGCAGAAAACAGCCCCTTGAAATGATAATATAATTTCAGTATAATATATATTCAATTCCCTGCTTTACTCTATAAAAAGTAAGATTATATAATCTCTCTAACATAAATCCGACCAAGCCGATAATTATGAGTGGCACGATCAATTTACACTATTTTTCTTTACTCAAAATGCTACTATAATAACAACCAATTTGTTAAAAATTTAACATGATTTATAAAGAAGGGCGATAGCTGATAAGTTTAGGACTACATAATGAAACCGTTAATTAGACTTGCTAGGATTTTGAAAATTTCTGCACCATGCTTATATAGAAGTTATTATCCAAACTTGCCAAAGGGACGCATTATAAAGTCAGCTTTTGTTCCTAATATTAGTAATAGATTCATTAAATGGTCAGGTATTACTTTTCTCTCAATAGGTTTATGGTGGTATTATTATCCCCACAATTTGTATCCTCCAAGTGTAAGCAAGCCATTGAGAAAAGCATCTTGGGAAGAAATAAAGACTAAAAATTACAAGAAAAGTATTAGTTTCTATAAGGATGCTTTAAACGAATGTCAAAAATTGGGATATGATCAATTGAATGATCAGTACACAGGTATTGAAATCAAAATTGCAGAAATGTTTGAGAAACTTAGCATGAAAGACGAAGCCCTTAATATTTATTTTGATTTGTTAGACAGATTATACAATGGTATCAAACAAATGGATAACGAAATTTCTAAAAGTAAGTTAATAAAGAGAGATCTTAGTATCTTGATTAAACTAATCGAAAATATGGATGCCAATGCTGTGGTTAAAAGAAATTTCTTACAACTACATATCAACCTAGCACAAGAAGAAATAAAAAGCCGATCATCAGAACTCTCAACACTAATGGCACCAGGTAAGGAATCTATGTTCCTAGATGCCACAAATGCAAATTCAGAAGAATTTATTGAAAACATTGGAAAATTTGCCAAAGTTTTCCAACCTTTTAAGGAAGAATTGATTGTAGCTAGAGATGTCTACACTGATATATGTGTATCATGCAACGACTTAGATAATGCAATTCATTCAAAAATGATAACCGTTGGATGGATGGTATTATCAGGTATGAAACAGGATGATATTTTGTTATCACAAGCAAATCTTGCTTCTTTACTGTACCTTAAAGCGGAAAGTATCGAGTGCCAAGTTTACAAATTAAGAAGTAATAAACAAGAAAGTCAAGATACAAATGATGCTATCAAAACTTTGACAATAAGATACAATTCTCTTCTAAATTTATCTACAAGGTACTACAAAGCTGTAGTAGACGCTACAGAATCCAGAAAATTTCAATTTCCTCCAGGCCAGGGAAAAGATGCAAATAACCTTCGGGCCAACATACTATCTATCTATGGTTTAGGGATCATACATATGCATAATGGAGATTATACTAAAGCAAAACAGTTGTTAGTGGAGTCTAAAACTCTTGCAGAAGAATACAATTTCACTGAAATGATTAACGAATCTGAAAGAGAATTAGTGAAACTTTCCAAAATGATCTAATCGGTTGATATAAACTCAGCAGTTACATAATAATACTAATTCATAAATAAACAATTTTTCAATTTACTTATTTTTTCGAATACGTCATATTTACCGACACTCTTCTGATTAAGTTCATTTTGACGTCGCGAATCTCTTCTGAATGGAAGATCGATCTGGTATTTATTTGAGTGGCCTAGATAATTAATATAGTTACAAATACACATTGTTTCAAGTTACTCATAATATCATATACTTTGTTTTAATAGAGAGTCCATCTACATACAGCAACTAATAGATTACGGTTTTCTAGTTGGAATTATAATGTCTAAGTTGATCACGACGTTGCTACCTATCGGTGGGTCTCGAATAATATATAGGGGACTGTGGAAGAGCTGTCAGGTCAGACGGTTATCATATACATACTCACGATATCAAAATCAAATATCACTGAAGAAAATGTTCGACGATAGCATACTATGGGCACAAATCAATAAGCAAAGTTATGCATCTCTAGATGGGAATGGTTACACATATAGGGAGAAGTTTCTATCTACAATTTCAAATTATTCATCCAATTCAGAAGAAAAAGTTGGACTCTTCAATAACCACTACTTGAAAAATCCGGAGGGATTAAAGGAGTTTAGCAAGGTATCACTAGCGAGGGCTACAGATTTAGTGGAACAAATGAGGAACGATAAGTCCAAAAATGGTCTCCGACAATACATCGTCAATTTAGATAAAGTGAGCGATACATTATGTAGAGTAATCGATTTGTGTGAATTTATTCGTTCAGCTCATCCTGATCCACAGTTTGTAAAGGCAGCTCAACAATGTCATGAAGAAATGTTTGAATTTATGAACGTTTTAAATACAGATGTCGAACTATACCAAACTTTAAAAGAAGTTCTGAATAACAATGAAATACTTTTGAATTTATCTGAGGAAGAAATTAAAGTTGGTACGATATTGCTTGAAGACTTTGAAAACTCTGGCATATGTATGAATTCCGAAGTGAGAGAGAAATTCATTTCCTTATCTCAAGATATTAGTCTTATAGGTCAAGATTTTATCAATAATACAAATACTGCTCGTGAAGATCATGTCAAGATCAAGCGCGATGACTTAAGTGACGTCCCTCGTTTCATACTAGATAAATTAAAGAAACATATTTCTGGGGAGCATTATAAAATCCCAACATTTGGAAACTTACCGTTCGCAGTTATAGGAAGATCTAGTAACGAGAAAGTAAGAGAAAAATTGTGGACTGCTTTACATAGTTGTCCAGATGGTCAAATAAAAAGGATAACACATCTAATTAAGCTTCGAGCAATACTCGCTAATTTAATGGGGAAATCAAGTTTTGCTGATTATCAACTTGATGGAAAAATGGCAAAACATCCACAAGGTGTTAAAAACTTTATCCAATCATTAATTGAAACAACGAGACCATTTGCTGCAAGAGAACTTAAATTTATTGCTGATATGAAGTGTAAAGATCTTAAAATAGATTCGGTCTCCAGTACTATTGATATTTTACAAGTCGTTCGTCCATGGGATCGTGACTATTACTCTTGGCTTGTAAAACGAAATTCTAATCCAAAGGATGAAATTTCAAAAGAAGAAACTATATCAGCTTATTTCAGTCTAGGTAGTGTACTAGAAGGGTTATCAGATATTTTCCAAAACATATATGGACTGCAATTAAAACCAGAGATTCCCAAAAAAGGAGAAACATGGTCTTCTGAAGTTAGAAAAATCAATGTAGTTTCAGAGACTGATGGAATTGTTGGGGTGATATATTGTGATCTTTTCCGAAGATTTGGAAAGACTTCGCATCCATCTCATTTTACAGTATGTTGTTCTAGACGAACTTATCCAAAGGAAAATGATGAGTCTATTATGCAAATTGGTGTCGATTCGAACGGTGTTAGATACCAGTTGCCAATCATATCTTTGGTTTGTAATTTTTCAACAACGAGGATGTCATCCGATAGGGATAGGGACATTTGCTTACTACAATTAAGTGAAATAGAAACGTTATTTCATGAAATGGGACATGCTATGCATTCTATGTTGGGTCGCACACGTTTACAAAGTGTTAGTGGTACAAGATGTCCAACAGATTTTGTCGAATTACCCAGTATTATAATGGAACATTTTGCAAGAGATATACGTATTTTAAGAAAAATTGGTGTACATCATATTACCAATATTAAAGTTCCTGAAGAATTATTAGTTGAAAATTTAGAAGAAGGTAAATTTTTACAAAATTGTGAGAATTTTGCTCAGGCAAAGATGGCTACATTAGATCAGGCTTTACATGGTACAGATATAATACAACATATCAACGAGGTAAATGTCGTCGATATATATCAAAATTTAGAGCGTGAAATGAAAGTGTTTGTAGATGATAAAAGTAATTGGTGTGGTAGATTTGGTCACCTATTTGGATACGGTGCTACATATTACAGCTATCTATTAGATAGAGCCATTGCATCTAAAGTTTGGGAAAAATTATTTGCAAAAGATCCTCTAAGCAGGGAAGGAGGCACCCAGTTCAGAGATAAAGTATTAAAATGGGGTGGTGTGAGAGACCCCTGGGAGTGCGTTGCCGATGTGCTAGATGAGTCGTTCTTAGTTAAAGGTGACTCTGATGCCATGAAATACATCGGTAATACCCAAGATCTATAAAGATATCTGTAAATATATATAAAGTTGGTCAAATTAAGAAAAAAGGAAATAGCGACCATTAAATACCCAGTTATATACAATCACTAATCATATTAACTAACATTCAAACCTTCTTGTTTTATGAACTTTTGCTAGCTGAATAGTTAATATTTGACAGGTACCTATTTACCCTGTTCTTTAGAGAGAAATCGCGGAGTGTAATATTCTATCTGAATTGCACCAACTGAAATTTAAGCGAATTCTGAAAATGAAAGATTTACTGAAACTTGAATTATTCTTGTGAATCATAGAAGTTAGTAAAAGTGAATATTGAATGTTTTAGAGGAGGTAATAATATAGCCAATTGATTACGAAACTTTTTGGTTGTTAGATATAGGAAGAGTTAAAAAGAAATGGCTCCTTTAGATAAGAAGATCAAGAAGTTCTTAAAGAACTCAATTAGAGTTGCACCAAAAATTTCAGATAAAGGTGAACTGGCTGAATTAAGAGCTGGTTTAGTATCACAATATCCACAAACAAGAAAAGATGCAATTAAGAAGACAATTCAACAGATGACCCTATCTAAGGACGTTTCGACTTTGTTTCCAGATGTTTTAAAGAATATTGCCACAAACGATATCGAAGAAAAAAAGTTAGTTTATTTATATGTTATGAATTATGCAGAAACACATCCTGAGCTTTGTATTCTTGTTGTTAATACATTTGTCACCGATGCTCAAGATCCAAATCCATTAATCCGTTGTATGGCGATCAGAACAATGTCAATGATTCGTGTCGATAAAATATTAGAATATATTGAAACACCTCTACGCCGAACTTTACAAGATGATAATCCATATGTCAGAAAAACTGCAGTTATCTGTGTTGCAAAATTATTCCAATTAAACAAAGAATTGTGTATTGAATTAGGGGTCCTAGAGGATTTATCTAACGCTTTAGGAGATGAAAATCCAATCGTGGTAGCAAATGCTATTGCATCATTAACTGAAATTCATAACATGGATGAATCTGCCGTTGATTTACCATATTTAATACAGTCAAATGTTAGTAAATTTTTAAGTGCTTTAAACGAATGCACAGAGTGGGCAAGAATAACCATTTTATCTGCCCTGTCTGATTATCAAGCTGCAGATAGTATAGAAGCAAGTAGCATCATCGATCGTGTTACTGCACATTTACAACACGTTAATCCAGCGGTTATATTAGCCACAATTAAAGTTATTATTAAAAATTTACCATATACTGAAACTGATAGTAAAAGTGATTTAATAATGAAAAAAATCTCTTCTGCATTAGTTTCTTTACTATCTACACCACCTGAATTACAATATGTCGCTTTAAAAAACATTAGAATAATACTAGAAAAATACCCTGAGATATTGGCAAAAGAATTAAGAGTCTTTTATATCAAATATAATGATCCAATATATGTTAAGTTAGAAAAAGTTGAAATATTGATTAGATTAGTAGACCCAGCAAATTTGAAACAATGTACTTTACTCTTGAATGAATTGAAAGAATATTCATTGGGGTTTGAACCAGAATTCGTTTCTCGTTGTATACAAGGTCTTTCACAGTTAGGTATCAAATATTCGGATGAAAGATTTATTCAAAAAGTTCTAGATATATTAGCTGAATTAATTGAAATGGGACAAGAGTCAATTAAAGGTGACTGTTGTATTGCGTTGTGCAATTTATTAAGACATTGCCCAACTAATACCTCAATGACCAAACAAGTATGTTCTATATTGAACTCATGGGATTCACCAGATACTATATTCCAACAAGATACAGCTATATGTAACTATATCTGGCTAATGGGTGAATACCCTCAATATTTCCCAAGTTTAGTTGATAAAATAGATGTATTTGTTGAAAATTTTAAACAGCAAAGTTCTTTAGCACAAATTTCTTTATTAATCACCGTCGTTAGATTGCATAATACTTTAACAGGCGATGTTCTACAAAATGTTTTAGAATTAGCTACACATGAAACTTCTGAAGTCGATGTTAGAGATATGGCAATGATTTACTGGAGATGTTTATCTCTTGACGAATCATCTAACCTAGTTGAACAACTATGTAAAGTGCATGCTCCAAAAATTGATAGTACAATTGATTCATTTACTCCTGAGGCGCTAGAAAAATTACTTAACCAACTAGGTACTGTTAGCTCTATTTACTTCAAACCAATCGATCAGTCTAGAAGAAGAAGAATGCAACGCCAGAACATTATCAGAGGTAAGCATTTTAATGAATTACAAAGTCTTGCAAAGAATGGATTAGAAAACACTATGAATGACGACGTACTATTAGATTTTGATTCAGAACCGGCGACAACTGCAACAAATACAACAGGTACTAACTTACTAGGTGATTTAGATGATTTATTTGATTTCAGTACGACATCTGCTACTGATGTTACAGATAGTGCTAAAGCTACTGAAGGAATCAATAAATTAGCATTAAATTCTACTAATGGTAACAACACAGCGACGAATACTACTTCGACTACATCCACTACAACACAGGACTTATTAGATCTATTCTAGGTAGAACTATATATACATAATATCTCGCCATCTTCTTCGCATTATATAAATAAATCTATACTATGTGTATATAACATATATATATATTAAATAGTACCAATATATGCATATATATCTATATATATATGAAGTATAGCCAATTAATATAGTTTATTCATGATTTTTTTTCTATTGAATGATTCTTATAAGATATTTACAGCTACAAAAAACTAAATCTATGTTACAATATTGATTCACTTTTGTTTCCCTTCTTTTAATTGTTTTTCTAATTTGTTAATTTTATCTAATACAATGAGGTCCCTTTGATGATCCAAGTATTTTGGGTCGATTTGGTATGATAATATACAAGCTTTCATATTATTACGTGGTATATCACATGTAGGAAATACTTTAATACCATGTGCTTTTGCACAATCAGCCATTTCTTTCACGAATTCATCACAAGCTTTATAAGTGAAAGTCTTTAAATTCTCTCGAGCTTTCTTCTCTTCTTGTGGGGTCAGCGCCCAAATTGGTAATCTCGAGCCTGCTAGTTGCTCCTCGGCTTCCATTGACATATTATATAGGTTGGCGCACTCTTTCCACTGTAACTATTGAACTTTCTTTCTATCGATTAACATATTGTTTGTGCCATTATGTATGGCCCTTTTTATTCCCCCGTTTTAATTTAAAAGCAGCGCAAGTTACCAAAATTGAAATTTAAGATAAAATAAAAATACATATTTAATTCTTTAACTAAAAGAAAGGGATAATTAGTCCGAAAGAAGAGCAAATAGAAACTATATTGCTGTTATCATAGTCAAATTAAGAATATTTTTAGCGACTATACAGTTATGTTTGGTGCTTTCAAGTCCTCGAATACGTTATTAAGTGGGTTATTGTGGAAGGTTCCATGGAGACTTTCAGCACCACAGAAGAGAAGACAAAGACAAAGATTAAAGAACGTTGACAATGTAATTAAACAATTGACACTTGGTTTGCATGTCATGAGATGTCAGGATAAAGGATTGACATATAAGGAGAGTTTGAATACCGAAAAGATGTACAAACCAAGAAGCGAGGCAATGAGACTGATCAACAAACCATCTTTCTTCCCAAAGGAAGACGAGATGCCAAGTAAAGATAAGTACACCGTATTTAACAAGAACGAGGACGGTTACAGAAAGGGTGTCCACAAAGTCCCTAAGTGGACTAAGATTTCTATGAGAAGAAACCCAAAGTTCTTCTAGTTGTCCCAATTTAGGATGAAACACCAAAACAGACCTGTAAATACATGCACATTCACAACAACTAAGGAATAGTATATAAGCTTCATATAACCTGTTTATATAACAAAAATTTTTCACCAAAGATAACCCACTTATATTCATCAACCAAACTCTATTTTCTTACAAACCAATTGTCTGAATGCAAAATAAAGTATCAGACTATAAACCAAATATATTATACATTATCCAAAACGACCACCAACCTCATTAAGCCTGATATTGACTTCGTATTCTGTACATTGTCTTGTATATTAAATGCTATATATCCTGTATAATCTATGCGGTGCACGAGCGTAAAATACATGAAAACTCAAACAATAACTAACTATAAACAAAGAAAGCATCAGATTGATTCATTTAATATTGCAAAAAGATAAAGAAGAAAGCAAGAGACGGGTCACAATGGATAGCACCAAGCAAAGACAGTACGTATATCTATCTAAACAACTCCAACAACTGCAAACAAACCTTCAGGTGACGAAACGAGAAATGGATACGATGTCTTTACAATGCAATAAGCATCTGATAGGGCAATTGGGTAAAGTTAATGCTAGTTGGTTTATTGCATCAAATAAGTATTTAGTACATGAATTCTTTCAAAATGGAGAAAAACCTAATGATAACTGAGTTTCTGTGAGTCTAGTTTTTAATAATAGTATGACAATAGATACAATAAAAAAAGATGCATTTATTTGTGTCAATATATAGAAATATATAGAAAAAACGACTGATTTGTAACATTACTGGTAATATAATATAACAAACGCCATGATATAGACAACGATTTGTCTATTTTTTCAATTTATCTTTTTCCTTTTGCTGTTTTCTTGCTAACTTAATCTCGTATTCATGACAACCTCCCAAATTATCATTATCAATCTTTAATGTCAATGGTTCAGGTTGAGGATCTTCGGTAAAATAAGGACTTTTTAATGCTTCTTCAGCGCTCAGACGAGTCTTTTGACTATAACATAGCAACCCTTTTACCAACTTGAAACATTCATAACTTGGTAAACTATTTTGATATTTTAAATCAAATGTTTCCTCATATTTTTCTTTAATTAATGGCATGATCATGAAAAACCATGGCATTTCAAATAAATTTGGCCATGATTCTAACGTTGGAGTACCCATTATTTTGAATATCGAATTTAATTGCTCAATTTCATTACTTCCTTGGAAAATTGCACCGGAGGTAAATAATTCCATAAGCAAGCAACCACAACCCCACATATCAACTTCTGAACTGTAATCAGTAGTACCTAATAATAGTTCGGGTGGTCTATACCATATTGTGATCACTCTATTGGTATAATCGTTTTTTCCTTCAGGAGTTTTATGGTATGCCATTTTTCTGGCTAACCCAAAATCTGTTATACGTAAAACACCATTGTTGTCAATTAGAATGTTTGAACCTTTGATATCTCTATGTAAAATATTGTTTTTATGTAAATAATTACAGCCTTGTAATAACTGTTTAAAGATATCTTTTTTTTGGGGTTCAGTAATTTCGATATTTTTATTTAATAATAACCCACTTAAATCATTATCAGCATATTCAAAAATCATGTATATATTACGATTAGATTCAACCATTATTTCTCTTATAGTCGATACATTAGGATGTTCAAACGATTGCAATAACTTGATTTCTCTGATTGATGTTATTGGAAAACCTTCTCTTTCATTTTGTAATCTCAATTTTTTCAATGCTACTAAATGACTAGTATTATTATTTTTAGCTTTATAAACTTTACCATAAGTACCTTCACCAACTTGCAGTATTCTATCATATATGGAACTGGTACGTTTCTGAATAATATAGGAAGGTAATCGATGTTTTTTTGACGTATATTTCTTCTGTTGGGGAACTGCGTGTGCAGTATTGCAATAACGAGATGTGGATGAAGAAGTCGATGCTGCTGACCGGGGACCTTTTGGCAATCGTGATAGGAATTGTGTATTTGTATTTTGTCTATTGTCATTATATCTTGATTCTGTATTTGGTGTAGAACCTTCATAACGAGATAGACGTTGTTGTAAAGGATTTTTTGCTAGATTATTGTACGAGAACATCGATGTCGTTACATCACGGTGCTCATTTGTATTATGTCGTATTCTCTTACTGTTTGAATGAGTAGCTGAATCGTGCTGGTGATCTCTCTTAGATTGTTGCTGGTTACGTGGACGTTTCATGAAATTATTGAATCTACTATTGTTCTTGTTTTTGTTCGTGTTTGACGGCTGACCATTTTCAGAGTAATTCCTTTTATTGTTGTGATTATATGACATAGTTAATGCATGGAATATACTTCTCGGTTTACTGTATAAAATGCTTAATGAAGTAATCACTTTCCTCTAGTTTGTATAGAGGTGTTATATATGTATTTGTCTATCTCTTAAACCTATTATGTCATCAAAGGTTCATTTCAATAATCAATGAATATTTTTATTTATTTTTTGTGAATTCCCAATACAAAGCGAAGTAACAAGTTTTTTGAAAAATTTTCTTTAAATATAATATTATATAGCAATATGTGATTATTTAGTGTGCAAATGATTTGAAATGGATAAAGTATAATAAAAATTCATTGCGGATCATTAGATAAGTACCTGCTTAGTCTCCTTTGTTGCAATTTGTTTTCTTGGATTGTGTCAGCATCCAAAAAGCTGTTCCTTGTGTCGTCTTCGTCGCCATCTTTGTCACTGTCACTGTCACTGTCATCTTCTTGCAAGCCAAAGGAATCCTCGTGTTTCTCGGATAAGTTTTCATCATTCAGAGTTTCAATTTTCTTTATATTGACCTCTGAAGCATATGCGGGTTCAGTTTCCACTTCTGTCTTACTATTATTGTTGTTGTGTTGGTTCATGACATTGATGTTAATTGTATCGAATTTCTTGTTCGTTCTATTAGTTAAAGGTGACAAACGTGATTGTGAAGATGGAGATGAGGACGACTGGTTTCTTTGATTCAAAGTTGTTGAATCTGTGAAACTTGATAAAGAAGAGGTAGCTTTTTCATTTGGTACTCCATTTAATAACTTATTATTTTGATGTGGTTGTGGAGTTGATATATAGTCACTGATTATTGAATTTTTCCTTGATGGTAATAAAATACCAACGTTATCAAAAAATTGAATAAATTTCAATAATTTTGAGATTACTAATGTATCAGTATATTGACCCCAAATTAAATCTAAATGTTCATGATTATCAACTTTAACATCAAATACTAATGTTGTTGGTAAATTACGTTTCATAACTTTAATATCCACTAATAAATCGTTACCACCATAAATTAATAAGATTGGTATTTTAATATTTGTTCTTGTTGGGAAAGTTGCAACTTGATAAGGTCTTGTTAATGAATTAAACATATTATCAGATTCTTCGAAGATACTGAATTTTTGCGATCTTAAAATTTGAAACCAATGTACTATTGATTTAACACTTGTTGTTGAATACAATTTTGCATAACAAGCAATTTTTTGCTCATTTGTTATATTAAATGATTTCCAATTAAACAAAATTCTATTACTAATATCAATTAATTTATTGAAAATATTCGGATGAATAGTTCTTTGCCAAGTTACAGCACTTGGTAAGATAATATTTCTACCAAAGAATAAATACATTAATGTTGGTGAAGATTTTGCAATTGTATCAACGATTCTATTATGCAAACCTTTAGGTGTCATTGCGGGAGCAATAGCGATAAAATGTGAAACTTTATCATTTAATTTTTCATTTAATGAAAATGAAGCAAACATTTGAGCAGAACCTTGTGAAAAACCAATACAAATTAATTTTCTAACTTTACAAAAATCTAGAACGAATTCAATAGAATTTGGTATATCAAAGAATGCAAATTCGTCTATTGAAAAATCCCAAAATTTATTTGATTTTGGTGCATGATATAAATGTGCCGTTGAATATTTATTACCACGATTATTACCCATCCAAACTTCGTAGCCTAAATCGTGTAATACAAATGGTAAATTCTTATTTCTGTCAACTTGACAACACCATACATCTGAACACATTAACAAACCATGATGTAAATAAACTACTTTACCATTTTCTGTCCCGATTTTTGGTTTAATTCTATGTAATGTTAGAATATAATCATCTTCTGTACGAACCAAATGATCCTCTACAGAAATATTGAATAAAGCACACATTTCATGAATGGTTGGACATTCACGTAATTTCTCCTCGATAGTTGTTTCATCTGCATTTACTGAATAATTAATAATGGAACCGAAAAAATTAAATATAGATTGTGGAATAAGTTTTAATAATGATGAAAAGAATGCCTCGATATACACCAAGGCTACTATCAAATAGTCCGAAAGTGATAGTCTTCCAACGAAAGGTACCATAATACTGCAATATAATATAAAGATATGGAAAAAACGAATACTATATTTCTCTGTCTACCTACCTAATAGACACTAAACCCTATCAACCTCAAACTCCTTTGTACCAATTCTAAAACTAATATAAAATAAAATAACTACTCTTCTATTCTGTTATACAACATCTTACAATCGATGATTAAAAAAAATTGCCTTTAAAAATCACAAAGATTCCAGAAAAATGTCTTAGAAACCCGCGCAGAACAGTATTAAAATTGCTGGTTAAAACTGATAGATCCCTTAATGAAAGTGATTAGTGAATTAGATGAATATATATATATATATATAAAATGATAATAAAATAATAAATAGATTTTTTGTTTATGTTGGTGGGGGATGTTTTGTCTAAAGGGATAACAGATAGGTTCCTACTAAGACGCCGAAACCCATGGCAGTGTAACCTGTTCTGTATACACCTTTTAATGTCAATTCTTTTGCTGCATCCCATATGGCATGTCTAACAGATAATGCGTAATGGAATGCGAATAAATACGCAAATGTTGTCTTTAGAGAGATTTGAGTTATTTTACTTGTTGTATTATGATACCAATTTGTTACCTTTTCTGTATTAATCTTATCACTAGGACCCAAAATTGCACCAACGGCGAATAAAATTGTAAGTGCATAGAAACCTGCACCTAGTAAAACTAAAGAAATACGATGTACTGAAGATAAATACCATGTTAATTGTGGTTGATAAATCGTTAAATGTGGAGAAATTGGCCTACTTTTTCTTTGACTGATTAATAATTCAGATTCGCCCGATTCTAATGAATTGATCTCAATAAATGGTTTCTCTTTGTAAGTAACATTGTTTACTGTAGAGAAACTTCTCATACCGTACATTGACATGCCAATAGATCCCTTGGTACCATTTCTAAGTAATGCATTTCTGGCAACAGATGGAATAGCTTTGTTCAAGCCCAATTTAACCAGCATCTCTCGTCGAAGTATGTCACACCAGTGTGTATATATATATCGCGAATATGTGTATGTGTATTGCATAGCTTCACTTATATTTCTTGCCATATATATATATATACAGATATATATCTACTTATTAAATGGGGTTAAATGTGAATTCCGATTACTCGCTTTTCAATTTGATTGGATATCGACGTTACATATGTGGTGTTTTGGTGTTCGTGAATAGCGATTGTATCGTACATTATGATCACCGGGTAACACCCATTTTCTATCTATTTTTTTTTTGGCTTGGAATTTTCAGAAATTTTAAAGCTCTTAACAAAAAATATTCAGGTTGGGTTGATATGAAAGGGAACCGATAGGTGCAATAAAGGGGAAGGTGTTCTGGGTGGCAGGAGATAGAACAATACATAGAATCCTTCTGGCTATAGTCGAGCATATACGTAGACTCTTTAGCATTAGATTTTTTTACACATAACAACATTGTGCACTACAGTTTTTTTTGTTGTTTCTTTGATTTTGTTTTTTTATTTAAAAAGAAAAGAATAAGCTATAAATAACACCTACACATACATATACATATACACATACGCATACACACACATACGCATCTCTTCTGATATGTGGACTTTTTTTGGTGGATCGAGTGGTAATACAAAAAATAAGGAATTGCCCAAGAAGGCAATTGTAGAATTGAGAGAACATATCAATCTTTTGAATAAGAAACAATCGCATTTACAAACACAATTAATTACGCAAGAAAATGAAGCAAAGAGATTTTTAACATTAGGTAATAAAACACTTGCTAAAAATTCATTGAAAAAGAAAAAAATTTATGAAAATCAATTAAATAAACTGGATGGACAAATTGATTCATTAGAACAACAATTATTTTCAATAGAATCAGCAAATTTGAATTTAGAAACTTTAAGAGCAATGAAACAAGGTTCAAAAGCAATGAAAGCTATACATACAGGTATGGATATCGATAAAGTTGATGAAACAATGGATGAAATTAGAGAACAAGTTGAATTAGGTGATGAAATTAGCGACGCTATATCGAGACCAATGTATTCCGGAGTTAATGAAATTGACGAAGATGAATTGGATGAAGAATTAGATTTATTAGCGCAACAAGAAAATACTCAAACTATCGAAACAATATCAAATAATAGAACAACTGAAAGAGTCGAACAATTACCAAATGTTCCAATCGATACAATTAGTGAACAACGACAAGAAACTAAACCACAACAAGAGGAGGAAGAGGATGAAGATGAACGTGCATTAAGAGAATTACAGGCTGAAATGGGTTTATAATTCGTAAATATTACTTACTTACTATTATGATAGGATTACAATTATTATTATTATTATTATTATTATTCATGAACTTTTTTTTTTTTGAAGAGAAAGAATTATTCTTTTATGTTTGTTTCTAATTATTACTGTTTTAAATAATTATGTAAATATTATTTTCGTATCAATTTACTAAGACCCAAACTAAAAAGAATGCAAAAATAATAAAGAAAATCTTCACCGCTAACCATCTATTACTTTTAACTCTATCAAAATATTTTAGTAATTCTCTTTGTGCCCCACTTATATTCATATCAACATCATCAACATTTGCATCTATACGTTGTATCACTTCACCTTGTTCTTGAACCATCGACGCTAATTGGTGAAATAAATTACCAACTTCTTGAATCGTCGATTCAATAGTATCCACTGCACGATTTCTTTCTTGTAAATATTCATTATTACTCAATCCTTCTTCCATTAATAACAATTGAGAATCACTACTAGGTAACATAAGAGATTGTCCGTTTTGTTGATTTTGTTGTGCTTCCGTTTCATCAATTAATGATGACATGAATGGATTAGAACTATTATACCCTATATTCATATTAGCACTATTATCGGGATTATTATTTATTTGTTTTTGGTTATTATTAGATTGTATCGAATTATCACTTTTTTTATCATCCCTCAATTTATCCCATCTATCTCTATTGCTTATCTCTAGTTTTTGTCTTTCTTCTAAAACTGTTTTAAAGTCACCTGAAATATTTTTCATCTTACGATTTAATAAATTCATAACATTGCTAGAATGACCGTTTACATTTTTTGGTAATTGTGCATTTGGTCCATGAATATGCTGGTTCAACTGAATCAGTTGTTGCTCCACCCCATATATCTTTCTTTTAATCAAAAATGAAAGCTCTGCAATTTCGACTGGATTATCATTAAACATTGGTTTCCTCTTCGCAAGAATTGCTAACTTGGACAACAATCGTCAGTTTCAGAAATTTCATGTGCTATCACAGATGCATTCTTTTGAAATTCTGATTGTTTCAGTTTCGCACTGACATTGTTAACAACTTTATTACGAGTTTTGTTTAACTTTTTATATGTTAACACACTCCTTTGGAACTCAGATGTTCTATCTCTAATATCCATATCTCAATGCTATTCCGGCGTTTTGTATGGGTAAAAATATGTGTCTTTTTCCTTTTATTATATTAGATATATCAATATGAATAATTTGTATTTAAAACAACCAATCTAATAGTCAATGACAAAACAAACACCTACCAAATATCAAATATTGTACCCTCAACTGACGATTATTCAATAACTTTTCAATGTGTTGTGCTGTTTATGTTTTTTTCTTCCGCTTAAAAAAAAGTGCTACGCCTTTCTCATTTAAAGACTGTATACTGTGAGTGGTTATTATATAAATGAAACTAGTTGAATTAGAATTTGTTTTAAATTATATTGAAATATTCTGCATATTATATTTATTATATTTATTATTTACTGTAATAGACTAAGTGTTCGCAAACCTAAAACTTGGAATGGGTACTGCAGTGGTGTACGACTTCATCGATGGCCTTGGCAACGTATTCAACATTACCTTCGTTTAAACCAGCAATAGAAGCTCTACCAGATGATACTAGGTAGATAGCATGTTGTTCTTCTAGCCTCTTGACCATGTCTGGGGTAAGGCCAGTAAATGAGAACATACCACATTGTTCTGTGATGTGGTCCCAATTACCTGGAGTCTTTAATTGAACTAAATGGTCTCTTAATGCACCTCTCATCTTGTGAATCCTTGACGACATAGTAATCATATCTTCATGCCATTGTTGGGTTAATTTACCATCAGAGAGGATGGTACCGACAATTTTAGCTCCGTAGGCTGGTGGGTTGGAAACTTCACTTCTAACAATCTTGGCAAGTTGTGATTGGACTGCAGATTTAATCTTTAAGTTTAATTCATTGGATTGATCTGGGATAATGGTGTGGAAACAACCAACACGTTCACCGTACATACCAACATTCTTGGCGAAGGATTGACAAACAAAGATTGGAGAAACTTTAGATAATCTTTCTAAACCTCGTCTGACAGCGTAAGCATCCTTCTCTAACGAACCGGAGGCGAAACCTTGATAAGCGGAATCGAATAATGCGATGTGATTATTAGCAGCAATAGTGTCAATGATTTGTTGCCATTGTTGTTCAGTTGGATCCAAACCAGTTGGATTATGAGCACATGCATGTAAGACGAAAATGGAACCACTTTCTGCATTCTTGATTGCATCCAAAAATCCTTGGAATTTCAAAGATTTGGTACGAGCATCCCAATAAGGGTATGTAGCAGTAGACAACCCTTGAACTTCAAAGATTGCCTTGTGGTTTGGCCAAGTTGGATCCGACAGATAGATCTTCTTGTTCATAAAAAATTTAGAAATAAACTTAGCAGCAATATGTAACGCACCAGTACCTGAAATAGATTGAACAGAAATAATTCTGTCCTTGTTAGCAGCAGCGAGAGTTTCACCAAATAAGACTTGAGCAGCACCGCTAGTCAATTCCGGTAGACCGGTAATAGGTAGGTATTCATGATTGTAGGTTTCTGGATGAGAATGGATCTTTTGTTCAGCAAGCTTAACAGAAGGTAAGACCCATGGTTTACCTGAGTTGTCTCTGTAAGCACCAATACCCAAGTCGACCTTTACACCTCTGTTGTCTTGCGTATATCTTTGTTTGATGCCGAATAAAGCATCAGCAGGTAATTGTTCGATGTTGTTTAAAATAGTTAGTTGGGACATAGCAAAATAGCACACACACTGGTTCCTTTTTAGCTCTGAAAATACAGCAATCGCAATATATATATATATATACAATGTACTGGTAATATGGCTATTTTGCTCATTCGATGATTCATTCAACAGTTTTTTTTTTCGGACCGCAGTGTAGTACCCTGTATTAGGGTTAATATTGGAACAAAAGTGATTTGACATTAGATAAGATGTTTAATGAAGTGAATGGGTTAATCTAAGATATATTTTGGTAGCATGAGAAGCTGAGAGAGGGCGATTGTGACTATGACTGCGAGTTCCTTGAGTGCTGTTGGTGCTGTAGATGTTGATTTGGACAATTTGCCGTTTGTTTATCTGCTTTTGTATTATTACATGGGGTACCTCCTGTCCCCTTTTGCAATGATATGTTTTGTCACAAATTTGATATTGAATAGAATTGCTGTGATGACATCTGTTAGGGCCAAAAATGGGGTTGCTAAGAATAAGAGTGCCGTCATTTTGCCACTTTGGTCTCGCGTATTGTTCCATGGGATCGTAATTGTACCATTGCTGTATTGCATTATTCAACTTTTATGCGAATTGACTTATATAGACAACTGGTTTGTTAAGTCGAGTGTTGATAATCATGTGTTTTTTTATACTAGGGTATTGCTTATAGTGGCATTTTCAAATATTATAGAGTCATTTTTAGCTACTACTACAAATACCAGATCATTAGTCGATTTTGATTATTCTTTATTTGAATTATCTGCACAATTCTTCCTTTATTCCATCTCACTCAAATATAAAATATATACAACGACTGATTTAGAATCTCAGATAAAAAACCAAATGTTGTTAGATTCTTTATTTGCTACATCAAGTTGTTTAATAATACATGCATTGGAATTGCTGAACCTAAAGGATGCTAGATTGTATATATCTGTCGCATCCGATATAATTTTCTGTTTTTTAGCTAAAAAGAACATTATTGCTATTGTTAATGTAATACCATTATGCACAACATTTTTAAGGATATGGTTTGGAATACTACCAATGTTTGTGATAATATTTACAGTTTGCTTCAAATTCATTGCATTAATAGTCAAGAGACAGCATAATTCGCAAGAATTGACATTTTTCCAAAATTTAAACAAATTCATGAGAAAAAACTCAGATCAGGAGATGATGATGACAATAATGAAATTATCAAAACTGTTACTACAATCATCAGCCAATCCCACTATTGTAAATGGAGTCAGTGATGGAACTCAAGATGAAAAAATTCCTATTAATAATAATTATTTAATAAGCGGTTATTTGAAAAAATTAGAAACAACTCCTGACGATATAATGCCAAAACTAGAATCTCAGTACGAAACTAAAATTAAATTGAATCTACCATATATCTTTATTAAATTCAGGTTATCAGTAGAAATTTTTCAACTTTTGTTTATATCATTATATGGCACTCTAAAAAAAATTGTTCTCTGCTTATTGGTACTATTACGATTAAAGAAACGAAATATTGAACCAAAAGAAAAAAAAAATACCAATAAGAAAGATAAGAAATTTAAGGATTTGAATAAATTAATTACATCAAAGAATTATTATAAATTTTTAACAAGATTTGTGGATCCAATTGAGAATAATTACAATGGAAAACAATCAAACAATAACCAATATTTACTTCCTGATCAAGATACATCTTCCGATTATGAATTACCAACTTCAGGGTCTGACAATAAATTTTTGAAATCTCATGATAAAGAGAAATATGTACCTATGGATATCAAGTCTATGAAAAATGAATTAGTTCAATTATTTCTGGATTTTAATTCTAACATGGTCCAATCAACAGAAAATTTGAATTGGTATAATTCAATGTATTCGATATTAAAATACGAATTACAAAACGATAAAGAAAGATTGACCAGATCACAATATGGTAAGCTAAATGATGAGGCTATTTTAAAAGAGGTTATATTAGAAAGATGGACCGCCAATGAGAACAGCCATAATCACAATATTGAAGAATCAGATGATGAAGAACAAGACTTCACATGTGTTGTATGCTTACAAGAAGCAAGAAATATTGTATTCTGGCCATGTCGTTGCTTAGCTACATGCGATGACTGTAGAGATGCTCTTGGGTCTCGTGGTATTCATGTCTGTGTTGCATGCAAGACTGAGGTCAAAGGTTACACAAAATTAAATATTGTCTGAACAATATTCACATTTACAGCATATATAGCACCCATATGTAATAACATATGACCATTTAATGAATAGATGATACTACATACTGCAGTGCCTTTAAATTGTTTATTAATGCCCTATTTAATGAATTGTGTATTCCGGGTAATAGACTGAAAATTTTTCATTTTTTTTTATAATTTTTTTTTTTTGGATATATAAATAGAGTGAAAATAGTTGATGTTAACGAATTTTTATGCTCAATGATTTAACTTTTAAGTTATAAAATTCAAAATAACCATAGACTCGTGGTGCGTTACGACTTAGGGAAGAGGAATATGTATCAGTCTTCGGACCCATACATTCAATTCCGTGCTATTGTTGCTTTGTTTCCTCATAATGTTGCGTATCCGTTCAACGCTCGAGAGGCATAGTCTCAAGGAACTATATACAGAAGCCTGTGTATTTGTATACTTCTCCTCTGGTTTTCTTCGGATAACTGGGGTACTGAGTCGTTGCAGATATGCGTCGTGTTTCCTTTAGTTGTTGCCACTATGTATGTGGATGAGACAGATGCAGCCCCGTTGACGAGTATTACTTAGATTAAGTAAAGTGCACGATTTAGAATTCTCTTTTGTATACTTTTTTGTACTTAAGATTGAGTTCGGTCGTCTTTGTTGTCATTTTACCGCGGTATATTCCTAAACACTATGAAGATCCTAGTGGTCAATTATCATTTGGGTAAACCATATCGCAGACATTTCATTTTTATTTATATTTTATTGTAGTTGTAGTTGTAAATTGTTACTATTCTTGATTTTGAAATATGTGTTTCTTTTTTAAAGAACTTGATCTTTCTATATTATAGGGAGGAAATTTTTATGTAACACAATATATAAATAAATTTATTTGCTTAAGAATTAAGTTAAAATATTTTATTAATGGTGAAACAAACGGATTGGATTCTCGACATAGACAACTTCGAATGAATCTGCGGCATTAATGACAGCTTTATCCATAACAGAACCTGTTGGTGCTGTAATATACTTAACACCAGATCTGACAGCTCTGTAGATATTATCTGGGAATGGAAAAAAAGCATCAGAGGATAATGAAACATTATTTAGTTTTGATAACCATTCCTTCCTTTCTTCCTTCGTTAATGGCACTGGTAATTCAGCAAAATTGGATTCATATTCTTTCTTTTCTGGACCTTCTTCTGGAATTTGGCTTGTAACATATAAATCAATAGCATTAGATTTTTCTGGTCTTTTGACACCTTTAGCCCATTTGAATGCAAGAACTCTTGGATGTTGTCTTAACCACCAATTATCAGCTTTATCACCTGCTAGTCTTGTACAATGGATTCTAGATTGTTGGCCAGCACCTAAACCAATCACCATACCATTCTTTGCATAACAAACTGAATTCGATTGTGTATATTTTAGGGCTAATGTAGCAACAGTTAAGTCGATCATTGCCTGATCTGTTAAATTTTTGTTTTGTGATACGATTTCTTTAAAAGATGATTTATTGATAATGGCATCATTTCTCTTTTGTTGTAGAGAAACGCCGAAAACTTGTCTTGTCTCTAATTGAGGTGGATCATAATTTGGATCAATTTGTAAAATGCAATATTTACCATTCTTCTTCATTTTCAAAATTTCTAAAGCTTCTGGTTCAAACCCTGGTGCAACGACACCGTCAGAAACCTCTTTGGCTATGATTAGAGCAGTAGAAATATCGACTCTGTTAGATAATGCAATAAAGTCACCAAACGATGACATTCTATCTGCACCACGAGCTCTAGCATAAGCGCAGGCTAATGGTGATAAATCTTCTATCTCGGATGTAAAATAAATCTGTTTTTCAATATCAGTTAGAGGTAAACCAACAGCAACACCAGCTGGAGATGCATGTTTGAATGAGGCAGCAGCAGGTAAATTCAATGATGCTGATAATTCTTTAACTAATGGCCAAGAATTTAACGCATCCAATATATTAATATAACCCGGAACACCACACAGTACTTTAAATGGTAATTTCTCTTGTTCTGTAATATATGCTTGAGCTGGTTTCTGATGTGGATTACAACCATAACGTAAAGGTAATTGAGCCTTATCTTCTGAATATTGTTTTCTGAAGAAATCTGAGATAATTGAATCATACTCTGCAGTTTGCTCAAAAGCTTTTAATGCTAATCTATTTCTTAAATTCTGAGAAATTTCACTATTATTATTATCAGACAATTCTTGTAAAAATACTGCATAATCATTTGGATCACTTAAAATGGTAACTCTAGCATGATTTTTAGCAGCTGCTCTGATTAATGTTACACCACCGATATCTATTTCTTCAACGGCTTCATCAACCGTAACACCAATTTTTGCAACCGTTTCCTTAAATGGATATAAGTTACAAATAACAAAATCCACTTTTTCAATATGTTGATCTTTTAAATCCTGCTCATCACTTTCTAGGTTTCTAGCTAAGATACCACCATGAATTGCTGGATGTAAAGTTTTAACCCTTCCCCCTAACATTTCAGGCGAATGAGTTATAGTAGAAATGTCTTCAACTGGGAACCCGGATTCACGAATGAACTGTGCTGTACCACCTGAAGCAAGAATGCGAACATTGTTTTCTATTAGACCTTTAGCCAGATCTAATAAACCAGTCTTATCATGGACGGAAACGATAGCAGTCTTTTGATGTTCTGCCATTATAACCCCACAATTGTAATTATCTCTATCTCAAATAATTGAACTATCAAATACAAATAAGAGAATTTGTTAACGAGTTATACTATCTTTTAAAGTTTAATATAACCTAGTTGTATACAACAAATCGTTCTTTGGAGAATTTTGTTGCTTCCTTTTTTTTTATGACTGTGTCTTATAATTTATTTGTTAAGAGAGCGTCAAATAAGGAAACTTCTTTTGCAGTGAAAATTTATTTTAGGCGAGATATGACATGTCATGTGACAGAATAGAGAGTAGAATAAGATCGTGTTGACAGTGGATATTGCCATTACATATTCATAGTTCGATGTTGTAAATGTGATTGGTGCTGTATTACTGATTGAGAATTAAAGGATTTTATATACTTATTTTTATTATATCTGGTAAATGGTTTTACTATATACTGTAGAATCTCTTGTTCAGATATAATATAGTGGAAGTCCCAATCCCTAGTAATGTCCAACTATCCAGTATAATAATACAATTTCTAAAAAAAAATGGTTGTATTCTTAACTTCAAGTACTAAGTTATACATAGAGATATCTAAGTAAATTTATAAATAAATCAGTGAAATGTTGTCAAGTTTTTTGAAAAATGATAAATAATGTAAAAAGTAATTCTTTGAATTTAAAATATTTCTCAACCAGATTATTTTCTGTATCTCCATAGAGATAAAGTGTTTTGCTTCTTCCAGGTCTTTCTTCTACCGGCAGAGGTGTTGTGGTAACGGTGACCCTTGTTAATACCTCTGGATTTCTTACCAGTGGCAGTTAGACCTCTAGATTCACGGTGCTTGTGAACTGGGTTACAGATCCAGTTGTAACGAGCATCTCTTCTGATAGCCTTGTGAGATGGATCGACTAAGATAACTTCGAAGTATTTGTAAGTAGAATCTTGGTTAACCCAGTATGAGTTTAAGACTCTCAAGTTAGCAGCACGACGACCAACTCTTTCTTCAGCAGTAGCTCTTAAAGATCTTTGGAATTTCAATTCGTTAACACCTTGGTTGGTTGGCTTACCGTAGGTAGCACCCTTTGGAACAGGTCTCTTTCTGTTACCACGTCTAACTCTAACACGGTAGATGACAAAACCTTGCTTAGCCTTGTAACCTAATCTTCTAGCCTTGTCTGGTCTAGATGGTCTGGTAGCTCTGTGAATGACATTCTTTTGTCTGTATTCCCAGACTCTGATTCTTTGCAAGAATCTTAAGACATCAGATTGTTTCTTTCTTTGTAATTCTTCTAAGTACTTGTAGGCACCCATTTTCGGTTATTAATTTAATTGATAATTGGTTCTCTATAAATGAGAAAGAATAAAATAAATATCAATTAAACTAACAAACTTTGAATAGAAAACGTTAAGCAAAGACTATTTTATATATATATATGCGATTGTCGTCGGGGGCTGAAGAATTTTTCTGCGGCGAGTTGAAAAAAAAAAAAAAATTGAAAAAAAAAGTTGCGTGCGTCGTGCTGAATATTTCACAGTGACCGTGACGAATATTTCGCATAGGCTCACCCGGACGTAGGGTTTTGCCATTTTCAAATAGGGCTTTTCTATTTAAAGTGGTATTATTATATAGGAGTCAATGGAACCAGTGGATGATTAATAATGGTTTTGTTGTTGAGGTAAGTCGTGTTGTGTATGTATTTACTTATAACCCAGTTTGTATATAGGTGCGTGTATATTTATTTATATGTATGTTTTATTTTGTTTGGTAAGTCATATTGTTTGTTCGGTAACTATTTCATATTCTCTAGGATTGTACTTTTTAAAGGTACAGTACACTTAAAAGGTACATTATGTATTGTTGTATAAATTTATATCTAGGGTTGTACCTTTATGTAATATATAACTTGATATGATTCTTGCATATATAATTCATTTGTGTTTTCCTTTATTATATTTTATTATTATTTTAAAGTAACATAATATGACAGAAAATATAATTTTCTTAAAATAAAATAATGAAATCAACATTTAGTAACAGTAACATGGTTGCAGAGCTTATGCATTCTTCTCAAGATTTAAAATCAGATAAATCGATTCTACAAATGAGTGATTTGTTGGATGCTGAATATGAAAAATTGAAATTGAAAAGTGGATTCAATAAAGGTGATTTTAACTATTTACAAAACCAAAAAATGAGAGAAGAAAAATTAAACAATAAAAAATTAAAAGCTGATAAAAATGGTAAACCTCCTTCAAATTTCTCATTTATTAAACAAAAAAGGAACGGTGATGAAAAATCATCGAATCCAATATCAGTTGAAGAAATCCAATTAATTAATCGTCAAAATATTATTAATGGGAATTTTCATAATAGTAAACTACCAAAAATAGCAACTGTCCAAAATATTCAGGAACTTTTGAATGGTACTTTGAAAACAGTTGAAAATTCATCTAGAGAAAATGGCATTACTAGAAGAAAAGAAAGTAATGAAAGAAGCAGGGAAAATATTATAAGAAATAAATTATCTCCATCAAGTAAGGCAAAAGAATTTACAGAGACTCCGACATTTGACTACAACCCTTATTCAAGAAATATTAAAGATCACAAAAAAGACAACCAAAACAAGCAGTCAAAAGAACTGAAAATTTTTAATAATCAAGAAATTACAGAAACAAAATCCTCAAATATCCAAATAGATATGAATAATGATAAAACTAAAGAGACTAACAGTTCTTTAAGTAAGGAGTCCTCAGAATTTGCCGACTTAATTAATTTTAATAAAGGAGATAACTTTCCGACTGATGTAATTGAAAAGTCTTCATTAAAAGAAGATAATTGTACCAATGGGAAACAGGAACTAAATATAGGTGAATTAAAAACAACAAGATCTATTCAATTGGTTCGTATGTATAAACTGGAAAAAAGGTTGTTAGAAGAGAAAGAGAAACTTTTAGATAAAAAAGAACAGGAATTAAAGAAAAAGGAAAAAAGAGTCAGAGATAAAGAGGTCGATTATACTAAAAAATTAATGAAGAATAATCAATTTGAAGCAAGTCAAATAATTACAAGTCTACCGAATCCTAACAATCTGTACTTGAAAGGAAGCGGCAGCAACCATAAAAGCCAAAATGTTCTACAAACAGGATATAATTACACGTATCTTCCTAAATCAATGCCAATTCCAAAGCAAAGAATTATCGAAACCGTGGAACCCGAACAGATTAATAAAGAAGAGTCACCTTTGTCTATTACTGAATATTATATTGATGACAGTGATAGCCCATTTAGTGAGTTAGACAACCACTATGATTCAAAACCTCAGCTAACTATAGCAAATTCCACCTCGAGACATATGAAGCTACAAATGGAGAATGAAAAATTGTTAGAACAAAACATTATGCTTTCTAAACAACTAGATAGTCTATCTGATTCTAATATTCAAACACTCATTAAGGATAGCGGAAAGCTCCAAAACAGTAAATTATTATTTCAAACTATTGAATTGAAAAAGATAATAGCTTCACTTAATAAAGAAATTGTAGAATTGAAAATTAAAGAAAATATTTAGAGGAAGTCGTCAATTTTTTTTTGTTATTTTTTTATCGATATTCTGTGTATCCATTGTATGAAACCCCAAAAGAGCTCTTAATAAAAATTACGTAAAATTAGTCTTACAAAATACCTTTGTTTAATTTTATATCAAAATCTAAATTAAATTCTAAAAAAAAAAAAAATTATTATTATTGACATTTGACGCGCATCTCGTGATTGGGCGGCTATGAAGACAAACATAATTTTTGTGACACATTCCATTTTTTTATATAAAAGGAACTTTTTTTTTTATAAACATCATATTAATTTCATTGAATAAGTTTAGTTTTGGGATATTTCTGGGTATATTCTGTGATTTGGCCAAAACGTCATACTGTATCGCAAATAAATATTATTATAATGTCAGCAATCTCTCGTAATTTTTCAACGGCTAATATGCCTTCTTCCGTTGATATGTCACCTATTGAAAATCACCCCAGTGAAAAGATAAATAAAGATATCCTCAACTTATGTAAAGAAATAATGTCCAATATTAAAACCCTTGGAGAAACTCCAAACCGGTTGGGACAAGATATTGTTCCTTTAATTAGAATCATTACAAAAGAATTTAATAAAACAGAATATTTTAATAAAGTATTTTTAATGACGATTCGGGCTATCATATATGAACAACCTCATAAACAACCAATTATTGCAATGTTATTACTTATACTTAGTACTAAAAATATTGAAATAATAAAAGAAGTAATTGATTTTCTTCTTCAAGAGTTTCAAAAACGGTTGTCCGATGTGTCAGGTATAAATGAGGATTTAGAAAATGATGTGGGCCCTTGGACCAAAATTAAACTGCTTTTGCGTTTTTTTTCATTAATTTCACCTTTATTTAAGGTTAAGGATATATTAACCATGTATAATAACCTTTTCGAATTATCTATTCAAATGAATAAGAAGGTATATTTCTTGTCAGAACAAATTCTGAAAAATACAATTATAAATATCCCCTTTCTATTTTTCTTTGACAGGAAAAATAAAATATTGCTATTCGAGATTTTAAACTTAATAAATAAAACTGAAACCTTCATTAAGATTGTTGAGCAGGATATAGAATTACTTGATGTTTTTTGTTTCAGAAAAGAAGGAAATGGAATACCTACTAATCATGTTACTTTAAAAAGCATTAGGACCTTAATCACAGATGATTTTGAACAATTAGACAAAATCTTTCCGAAATGGAATCATATGATTAATATTAAAGATATTGAGAAATATCCAAAGCCAATAAAGTTAAGCTTCCCTAATTCAAACGATATTATATGCAATCAAGATAAAAGAATGGATAAATACTCAGTTGATGAGCTATGGCGATATTCAGATCATGAAACTATTCGGTCTTTTCCACAAAAATTACAAGATTCAGACGTTATTTCGTTTCCTAATTTATACCAGCATCAATTAATGAATGATAATATAAGAGACATTGTTCAAAGCATGGAATTTAATAAAACTGAAGTTGCACGTCAAGTTTTATTATTAGATGTATTTTACGATGAGGGACTTTTCAAGTCTGTAGTTTTACCAACTCAAGAGTATGGAGGAAAGCAATCCGAAAATATATTTATTACTAGCTTAGAAGGTACTATTGTTAAAACTATTTTAGATTTGTTGTTCAGATTACCGTTTACTACTATTCCATTGGTTTATTACTTTTCACTTTTATTGAAAATATGTAAAAATTCAACTAAAATAATTGCACCATTATTTGGGAAAGCATTTCGTTATTTCTATCAAAATTTATGCATTCTTGATTTTGAATCAACTTTGGTTTATGATGAGTGGTTTAGAATCCAGTTAACAAACTTCGGTTATAGTTGGAAATGGGATGAATGGACTGATGATTATCAAAAACTCTACAAACAAACATATAATCCCAAAAGAATATTTCAAACAAATTCCATTAGAAGACTCCTAAACTCTACTTCTAACACTTATGATTTTAAAATAAATCTACCTGTTATTTTTCAACCTATTTTCGATGATAAATTCTTCAATGATTCAAGTATGAAAGAATATTTGAAAATTAAGTTCGTTTTGGATTATAAAAAAGTTGATATAAGGCAAAATGGATTACTATTTCTTCAGACACATTTCCCTTTTCATGAGAATGTAGAGCATATTTTAAAATATATGCATAAAAATGACAAAGATAAAAATAGCTTAGACACATTGAATTTACTTTGTGACCAAATTGAGATTGACTTTCCAAAAGTATTTAAAAATTTTCAAATATTTAAAATACTATTGTTAACTCAGTGCATTTGTCATTGTGGTAGAAGATCATTGTCCCATGCAAATAAATATATTCATGATTTTGGGAATGAATTATTTAAAATTTTTAACTCTATTGAATTAAAAACGACTTACAAAGAATTTATAGTTTTAGACTCTATTATCAGATATTGGAATTCAAATGCACGTACAGGCTTTATTTTAGTGGATTCTTTTAAACATTATGATTTAATTAGTAATGAAACGATTTTAGATTTTCTCTACATTGAAATTGGACAAGAGTATAAGGTAATAACTGATTATGCTGCCAGACAATGTCTACTTAAAACTTTAGATGATGTTTTCTACTCTGGCAAAGCAAATTCTTCGTTATTCATTAGAGCATATATTCTAACCTTGAAAATAATTTTGGAATCACTAAAATGTATTGATGTGGATGATCAAACTGTATTAGATATTGAAGAAAGTATTTTAATTAAGGAAGAATACTCCCAGAAAGATAATCACATTTGCAAATATTTTGAGGGCTTAAAATTAATGAAATGTCTCCTAAGAAAATATTTTGTAATATATAGAGAAATGGCTGAAGTTTTACTTGACATATTCAAGGAATATGGCCTGACGCATATACAAACTACTGATCAAATTGCCCAATGGATTACAGAAACCGGAAAATTGGAATAAATATATAGTGTCATACATTGTTCATATTCTTATTTACGTACGTAAGTGGCATTTAAAATTGTTAAATAAAGCTTCAATTGTTTTCTTATTAACCTGATATTGATTGATAAAAGATTTTGTTAATTAATAATATTTTGTGTCGCATTGTTTTTAGTAACGCGTGAAAATCAGAAATTGGCGATGCCCTTGAATTTGCTTAATCTATTAAAATCATGGAACTAAAAGCTGATCTGTTGGATTAGTTTATACTTAATGAGATAAGTAAGGAGTGAACTCGTTGTTATACCCGTATGACTGATTCAGATGAACCTAAAAGGGAGAGGAAACGATTCTTTAAAGACGAGCTGGAATCATCTCAAGATAATATTGCACCTAAGACTGATGAATTAGACAATAGCAACTCTTTCCTATTTAATAGCGATATCAAAATCACAGAAGGGGATCAGAATGTAACTTTCACAGAAGAAGATTTAAAAACAGAATTTATTGCTCAAATTAAGGGACTAATACCCGATATCCAACAAGAAACTTGTAATGATCTTTATGAAAAATTCCACACCTTCGAAAAACCAATATCATCGGCAGTAGACTACTACTTTGACCATTTTAATAGCCCAGTTAAGGTAAATGTGAATGTAAATGATGTCATTGATTTATCAGATGATCCGACTGAACACGAATCATCTAGTAAATTGCAAGATACTATTATGAACAGTGATCCACCACAACCGACCAACCCACATCACACAATGACATTACAATCGATTTTTACACAAACAAAAAGTAATAGAAGAGAAGATAGAGACTATGGGGAAAGGTCAAATAAGAAACTCAAATCATCAGTCAAATGGAAACGTTTTCTTGGATCAATACCAGTTACAGCCATGGCTACTAGACCAACAATAAGGCCGTTAAAATATGGTTCTGAATTGAAACTTAATAATTCTATATCTAAGAACATTTCACCTTCCAAGATTTATCGTTCAAATGGAAAAAAACGTCCGTCGATGGCTAATTTTGTTAGAATTACAGATATACAATTAGGAAGGGAAATCGGTAGATTACCTGAAGATGTAGCACAGATTTTGTTCCCTTTATTGGACGATCCTGGTGTTTATTTTGAAGTAACTTTAGTCTATTGTGGTAATAAAAGATTGAGTGTAGGTGATAGTTTTATTCTTCAACTTGATTGTTATCTTACCTCTGCAATGTTTGAAACGAAATTAATGAGTTCACAACAGAATGATTCGACACAGAAAAATAAATTATGGGAAGGTTCAACTAAGGCAATCGTAGAGACTGATGAAGAAATTCAGAATAAATTCAAGAGAACAGGATTAATATCACTATTTAATAAATTGAGAATAAAGGAAGTCAAGGATGAAAGTCAAGCACTTGAATCAATAAATAATAAAGATGATGATATAATAGATATTGATGATGAACAAAGTTTTGAAAGAATTATGTCAGAGGATAGTCCTAATGGTGAAGATGATGTTAATCATGATGAAACAATGAACTTGAATCAATTGCAAAATTTTTATAGTATAGCACAATCTTCTGAAGTTCTAAAGAATTTGCCAGAAACTGAACCTTCAAAGGATATAATGAAATTAGATCTTAGAAAATATCAAAAGCAAGGGTTGACTTGGTTGCTTCGAAGAGAACGAGAATATTCCAAGGCTGTACAGTCACAAGAGAATAGTGAACAGGACAGTAGTATGATGAATCCGCTTTGGAAACAATTCATATGGCCAAAAGATATGTCATGGTCGGCTCAAAAATTAAGTCAAGAAACTATTTTTAAAGGAAAAGATATTTTCTTTTATGCAAATTTACATACAGGTGAATTTTCTTTGCAAAAGCCTGTTTTGACAACTATGATGAAAGGAGGTATTCTTTCTGATGAAATGGGTCTAGGTAAAACTATATCTATACTGTCATTGATTTTAACTGTCCCTTATGATACATCAACCGTTGGTAAACAATTAATTGAAGATGATGAAATTGAAAGATTTGAAAGATTTAGTCAATTTAGTAAAAGACCGTATGCATCCAAAACAACGTTAATTGTTGTTCCAATGTCTTTGCTTAACCAATGGCATTCTGAATTTGATAAATCATGTAATTCTAAAAGTATGCGCGCTGAAGTTTATTATGGAGGTAATGTAAGTAATTTAAAGATGCTACTTACGAAGACCAAAAACCCGCCAACTGTTTTGATTACTACATACGGTATTGTTCAAAACGAATGGACAAAAATTCAAAAACATATTGGCTCAACAATAGATTTAGATTCTACTACTGGTTTATTCTCCATTGATTTTTATAGAATTGTCATAGATGAAGGACATGTTATCAGAAATAGGCACACGTCGACATCTAAGGCGGTACTGGAATTGTCTGGTAAATGTAAATGGGTTTTAACTGGTACACCTATCATTAACAGATTAGATGACATCTATAGCTTAGTGAAATTTTTACGATTGGAGCCTTGGTCTCAAATTGGCTTTTGGAAACAATTTGTTTCCAATCCTTTCGAAAGTAAGAACTTTAAACAAGCATTTGACGTGGTAAATTCTATCCTTGAACCAGTTTTTCTACGAAGAACTAAACAAATGAAAGGGATAGATGGCAAACCATTAGTTGAACTGCCTCCAAAGGAAATTATTATAGAAAGATTGAAGTTTAATAAATCGCAAGATGCCGTCTATAAACAACTACTGGATAGAGCTGAGGATTCTGTTAAACAAGGTCTAGCACGTGGTGATTTACTGAAAAAGTACTCCACTATTTTAGTTAATATTTTAAGATTAAGACAAGTTTGTTGTGATATTCGATTGATTGGGTCGCTAGATGAAAACGATGAAGATTTATCGAAAAGTAACATGTTATTGAATGACGTTACGGAGATCAGTTCGATGATCCAACATGGTGAAAGTACCAGAAAACAAAACGGATTTGAAAAGGATGAATTAAATAAAATAATTGAAGATATTAAAGATAAACATGACTTAACAAAGCCTGGTCTGTGTCTGGAATGTTCTATCTGTACAACTGAGCCAATCGAGTTGAATAATGTTCTTTTTACAGAATGTGGTCACTCCTTCTGTAAGGGATGTCTTGTTGAATATATTGATTATCAAAATAGTAAGTTGTTAGAATTGAAATGTCCTCTCTGTCGTCATGAAATTGCAGATAACCGATTATTGGCATTAGAGAGAGAAAAGGAAGGTGTATTTGATGTTGTTCATATCGATAATAATCCTAGGTGCGCTAAGATCGTTGCATTAACTGATCAATTACAAAGATTGCAAGATTCATCACCTGGTGAACAAATTGTTGTATTTTCACAATTCTCAACATATTTAGATATCTTAGAAAAGGAATTAGGTGAAATATTTCCAACTAATAGTACAAAGATATACAAATTTGATGGTAGATTAAATTTGAAGGATCGTAGTACGGTCTTAGCTAATTTTCAAATTAAGGATCCCTCAAAACAGAAAATCTTATTATTATCGCTTAAGGCGGGAGGTGTTGGTTTGAACTTAACGTGTGCTTCTTATGCATTTATGATGGATCCTTGGTGGTCTCCTAGCATGGAAGACCAAGCCATTGATAGAATACATAGAATTGGTCAATCAAATAACGTAAAAGTTGTCCGTTTCATAATAGAGAATAGTATTGAAGAAAAAATGCTACGTATTCAAGAGAGAAAACGTACGATTGGTGAAGCGATGGATGCTGATGAAGATGAAAGAAGGAAAAGAAGAATTGAAGAAATTAAGATGCTATTCGAGTAAACGTATTATAATATATGTAATGGTTTTATTAATTAGTTAATGAAAATATTTATAGATACATTAACAACAAATATATTTAGATTTGGTGATATAATTGTAAAAACCTTTTTTTCAATGTTTAGTCAAGCAAGTTTGAAAGTTCTTTAATGGGATCAAATTGTAAATAAAGTCTTCATTAAATTTTCAAAAACTAAAAACAAATCGCTGAGCAATTAAATGTTTTTTAGACTAACCACACACAACTATACATGTTGTCAAAAATAATTAACAGGTTACAGTTCGGTTTGTTTTATTATATATCTTATATTCTTATTGAAAACATCACGTGATCTTCGTATGTCTTCTCATCGGATATGCTCATCGCGAAGAACTGAAAAATTTCACATTGTAAATATTTAAAGAATCGATGGGCTATATATCTCACTAAGCTTTAACATACAATATATGACAGTACTCTAACATTGAATCGATCCAGGGATAATGGGTACATATAGAAAAAGGTTCAATGAAAAGGCCAGATCTGGTCATATGGCCAGACTGAAGGAACTGAAAAGAGTTAGAAATAAGCAATTTAATAGAGATGAAGAAGATAATGAATCAGATCATGGAAATGATGTTGAACAAGACACAAATTCTGAAATCTTAAAAGCTATGACTGAAGAAGAAAAACAGGAGAAGAAAAGAAAACTGGAGGATTTATTTACCCCAAAAGAATCCAAGGTATCCAGACAAAAGAAAAAAAGATTAGATAAATTTATCGAGCATCAACTTAAAAGGGAAGAGAAAAAAACATTAATCAATAAACTGCAGGATTATAAGATAGATACTTCATTGCTAACAAGTTCGAAGAATCTTGGTCATGGTAGACAAACGAAAAAAGAGGAATTTGCCGAAGCACTAAGTTTAGAGAAGCAAGGCAGAGGAGATGAGAGAACAAACGAAATATTATATGAAGAGCACGTTACAAAATCATGGGATGAAGACCAAAAAGATTCTGGAATTTCTGGAGAAGAAGATGAAGAAGATGATGATGAAAATGAAAATGATTTTGAAGCCCAATTTGGAGAAATACCAGCAGGAAATAAATCATCTTTTATTGATTACAGACCTATTAAGTCTGGAGGAACTGGTGGGTTCGGATTTGGATTTTCTAATATTAAAGTTGTAAACAAAACTGACCAAAAGAAGGCTCCAAAGAGAAAATATAAGTGGAGACAACGTGTTGAATTACAAGAAAAGAAACATATGGAAGACGAGGATGCACATGATTTCGACTCAAGTTCAGAAGAAGAAGAAGAAGAAGAAGAGGAGGATGTTGCTGCTAGTGAAGAAGAGACAAGTAATGTGGGCGAAATAAATGAAATAGAAAGAGAAATAAATAGCGAAGACGATATTGATTCTGAAGATAATTCAGATGACAGTGATATGTCATCAGATGGCGATGACGAGCAATCTACTGAGGGTTCTAATGAAGAAAAAAAAGATATTGCTGAGGAGTTTAAATCTTGGGCCAACCAAGAAATCAAAAAGATGGAGGGACGTGATGTTGAAGTGACTACCCCACAATTAGATGTTGATTACAAACCAATTATCCGTCAGGAAGACTTGGAGGATGGTTTACCAGAAGATAATATCCATATCGATGAAAATTCTAAAAGGAAAGTCTTTTACGTTAAAGTAGATAGACCCGAGGAGGTTCAACAAATTAGAATGCAACTTCCTGTTTTTGGAGAAGAATATAATATCATGGAAGCAATTCATCATAACGACGTTGTAATCATTTGTGGTGAGACAGGTTCAGGTAAAACTACACAAGTTCCTCAGTTCTTATATGAATCAGGTTTTGGTAACGCTGAATCTCCGGATTATCCGGGTATGATCGGTATCACACAACCAAGAAGAGTTGCTGCCGTTTCTATGGCTAATCGTGTTGCGAATGAATTAGGAGATCATGGAAGTAGTGTTGCGTATCAAATTCGTTTTGATTCTACTACACAAGATGATACTAAGGTTAAATTCATGACTGATGGTGTCTTGCTTCGAGAAATGATGCATGACTTTAGGCTAACGAAGTATTCTTCTATTATCATCGACGAAGCCCATGAAAGAAATATCAATACAGATATTTTAATTGGTATGCTGAGTCGTTGCGTTAGACTTCGTGCTAAGGAGCATAACCAAGATCCTGAAAATAATAAGAAATTAAAATTAATCATTATGTCAGCCACTTTACGAGTATCTGATTTTAGTGAAAATAGTACCCTATTCAGTACCCCGCCACCTATTTTAAATGTTGCTGCAAGACAATTTCCTGTTTCTGTCCATTTTAACCGTAAGACACCATTTAACTATGCAGATGAAGCCTTTAGAAAGACTTGTAAAATACATAGTAGGTTACCGCCAGGTACGATTTTGATTTTTTTGACAGGTCAACAAGAAATTACTCATATGGTTAAAAAACTGAGAAATGAGTTTAACCTTAGTATCAAGACTAAAGGTAAGAATAAGGATCATTCTATTGCTCAGGTTAAAATTAATTCAAAGAATGCTGATCTTGAAGCTGAGGACATTGATTTTAGTGTTCAAGTAATAGATGAGGATAAGTTTAAAGAAGACTTAGGTTCAGAAAATGAGGAAGAAGAAGATACAGATAACGAGGAAGGCTTTGAAGAAACTCTCGAGGAAGGTCAAACCGAAAATGATCCATTATATGTTTTACCACTATATTCTCTACTTCCAACTAAAGAACAAATGAAGGTGTTTGAAAAGCCACCAGCTGGTTCAAGATTATGTATCGTTGCAACAAATGTCGCAGAAACCTCTTTAACCATTCCTGGTGTTAGATACGTTGTTGATTGTGGTAGATCAAAAGAGAGAAAATATAATGCTGAAAATGGTGTTCAGAGTTTTGAAATAGGTTGGGTAAGTAAGGCCAGTGCAGGGCAAAGAAGTGGTAGAGCAGGTCGTACTGGACCAGGTCATTGTTATAGATTATACTCCTCTGCAGTTTATGAGCGTGATTTCGAACAATTCTTTAGCCCAGAAATTCTAAGAATGCCTGTTGAAAACATTGTTTTACAAATGAAAAGTATGGCAATTCACAATATCATTAATTTCCCATTCCCAACACCACCTAATAGAAGCTCACTTGCCAGTGCTGTTGAATTGCTTCGCTACCTTGGTGCTTTGGATGATAAAGAAAAGATCACTGATGATGGTAGAAGAATGAGTTTATTCCCATTGTCGGCAAGATTTTCTAAAATGCTGTTGGTATCAAACGAACACGATTGTTTAGCATATATTGTTTCCATTGTTAGTGCTCTATCTGTAGGTGACCCATTTTTAACTGAATTTGAATTAGGCATAAATGCCAAGCTTCCTATTAAGAAAGACAGTGAAGAAGATGATACTGAAAACGATTTTGAAGATGCAGCTGAAGAACAACGCAAGGCAGGATTGAGAACGAAATTTCATAAGAATAGAGCTAAATTTGATAGATTAGACAAATTATCTGATATTTTCCGCATACTAAGCGTCGTTTGTGCTTATGATTACATCAAGAAACGCGATAAAGAATCTTTCGTGCGTAATAACTTCCTTAGAGGTAAATTGATGGACGAAATAGTTAAATTGAGAAAGCAATTAATGTATATTATTAAGTCAAATATTTCCAAAGAAAACATTGCTGTCTCAGTGAAAGATGAAGATCTATTAGTTGCTGTACCAAACGAAATTCAAATAAAATTATTGAAACAGATGATTTGTGCAGGTTTCGTTGACCAGGTTGCAATAAGAGCTGACAATTTATTTCCAGAGGAAGCTGTCATTACAAACAGAACTAACATGATCAATGTTCCGTACATTCCTGTTCTAACAAAAAGAAAACCCCAAATAGATGAATGTTTTGTGTACATCCATCCAACATCTATTCTAAATAATTTGGGTGAAATACCACCGAAATTTATAGTCTTCGGTTCTTTACACCAAAATGACAACGGTAAGAAAAGAATGAGAGCATTATGTGACATTAAGAGTACTCCCTTAGCCAACATTGCTAGAAAAGGTGATCTATTACATTATAGTAAACCATTGATCGGTAACGGTTTGAAAACCATCAATATATCGTCTAACGAAAGATACTGTTACGTTGTTCCACGGTTTGGCTCTGTCATCGACAGTGACGTCAAAATTGGATGGGATCTTAATCCAATACCTGTTCATCAGAAGAAATTGAATGGTAAATGGGTGGTCGAGAAATTCATCACAAACAAGAATTACAAGGCCGTTGAACAAAAACAAAAGCCATAAATACGCACCAGTATATAATACATATCACACAATAGAGTACCTATCATAGTAACCTCACAACCAGTAATCTTAATTGGAAAGTTCATTAAATGTAACCCATTTATTTAAATAGTTGCGATAATTACCCGGATTCAGGTTTTTGTAGTTTCAGTTCGCTCAATTTTGAAATTTTTTTGGCAAAAGGCGCGTTTGCCAATAATGTTTACATCAAAGAATACCTAAATGCTATAACTTTCAGACGAAAGATCTTATTAGTATTAGAAGCAGCAACTCAGAGTCTGTTTGAAATTACATTCCTCAATCATAACCGCATATTTAAGTGAACTCTTCCTTCAATAAGAGGTGTAAACATTCCAAACAATGTCTGCCAACGAGTTACTAGAAAATTTATACACAATTCTAAAAGCTGCTTCTGCCAAATGCTTTGTTGTGGATGAGAAGTTTCCTAGTAAGTTTTACGAATCCGATCCAGTTAAGATATATGACTCTTACTTAACGTTTATTGAAAAGAAAGTAGGTGAGGATGGGATAACAATCAAAGATGATGACAACTTAGAATTAACCACAATTTCTGAAAAATTTGAAAGTCATTTGTATAAAGCTGAAAAAAATGGATTTTATAAGTTATACCATGATATTACACTTATATGTACAATCTTGATTCATTATTATATGCCTGGTACAAGAAGTTACCAAATGGTGGACAAATTCTATAGATTTGCAACTGAGCTGATATTAAGAGAATGCTATAAACTTGGTATCCAATTAACAACGACAGAAGATACCATCGAAGATAAATTGAATGATGAAGAATCATCTGAAAAAAATGAATTAAATGATGCAATTTCACAAGATTTCATCAAGATTTCGACTTTTTATCGATTACCAACTACACAAACTTATCATATAAAAACCAAAGACCAGGATTTATTCTCATCCATTATCTCCAAATCTGCTTTAGATCATAGACCGCAAGAACTTCCCAATTCTAACTTTGAAATAAATAATATCATTCCTCAAACAAACATGTTCGAAGAAGCTCCAAGATTAGGATTTGTCGCGGCTAATGGAAGTAATATTCCAGATCCAACTTTACCACCAACTGAAATGATGACTCATTTCCTACACCCAAATTGGTATGCTTTACCGACAACAGCATGGTTAGAATATGGTGAATACAGTAGTTGGGCACCTTCGTTTAACGAGAATGCTGCAGTTCTAGATTCAACTACTCGTGGTATAATATGGCTAAGAAAAATTGGATATAATGAATTAATTAAAAAAACAGAAGAAGAACTTAAGACTGATAAAAAAGAAGAAGAACTTGAGACTGATAAAAAAGAAGAAGAAGATGAAAAAGAAAATGATGACATTGGAAAGAAAAAGGATGAAAAAGAAAATGATGACATCGAACAAAAAAACGAAGAGGATACATCTTCTATTGAAAAACCAGCAATTAGATTAGAGAATATCTTCGATTGGAAACCAGAGAATTATATTGATCAAGATGAAATTGAAAGCTTTAAGGATGGTACACAAGCTGAATTGATAAATACTACATTACTAAAAATGCAAAAGCTAAGAAAAGAAAGAGTTCACGCAAAAATTGTAAAACCTTTAAAAGAAGAGAGCCAATTGTACTATAAGGTTAAAAGGATGCTAAAAGAAATTCTTGTAAGTAACCAAATAACAGGATTACCAATGAATCACACACGAGGTATGCCAGTGTTACAAGCCAATTATAATGGTAGTATCCCTGTTGTTAAATCTCATCCAGGTAGAAAAAGAAAACATAAGAAATAAAAATGTTGATTGTTTCGTGTAACTACTATATAACTGTTTAATAAATAGTGAAATAAGATATTAACTTTTATGAATAATTTGAATAATTTGTTTTTAATTATATTAGATAAATTATTTTTTTTTATATATGCTGAAAAAGTTTAATGCTTATGCACAGATTGTCATGAGTCATAGAGTTTAGTTATTTATAATAGAGTTATTAGTGAATATATTAATCTGATGTAACAGCAGGAGATTTAAAAATGGATATCGGCACCGAATAAATATGAACCAACTAAGTAACAATTCAAACCACCAATAATACTCCAAACAATAAATGCAAGGTAAGTTAACCAGTAACTGTTTGTAAAGTCGACCACTTTAGTATTAAGTTGATTTAATGGGGTATTTTCATCGATAGTATTTTCATCATCATCTTCACCACCATCTAATTCGTGAAACTCATCTCGGACTGTCATTAATTTTCTATTTGCGGTAAAATATATCAATGGTGCAGAAACTATTGGCAAGATTAAAGATAAGATGACTTGTGAAAGATTAAGGATATCAGAAATACCACGTTCACCCATTGTTAAAGTCACGAAAAGACATGGAATAATTGCGATCAATCTTGTACATAATCTAGTTGCCCAAGGTGGTAATGTCCATTGAATGAAACCTTCAGATACAATTTGACCGGCCATTGTACAAATAATACCTGCAGATTGACCAGAGAATAACATTGCGAGAGCAAAAATTAAACCTGCAGCTGGTGAAATGTAATGTACTAATAGTTCGTAGATAGATAATAAATCTGCATCAGCTGCTTCTGGTTTACCAGATAAACTTGCACCAGCGACGATTAAAATTGCAGAATTAACAAAAGTTGCAATTAAAAATAATGAGATACACAATTCAACGTAAGAGAAATTCAAAGAGTAATTGATTGCACTTAAACTTGGTCTTTCATGAACTTTACCGTATTTCTTTTTGTCATAATGTTGTAATCTTGGCTTAACAATTGAAGATCCTAAATATAAAGAATGTGGCATAACGGTAGCACCTAATATACCCAGTGAGATATATAAAGCTTTTTGATCTTTGAAGATAACTTTTGCTGGTAAGAATCCTTTAAATAATTCACGTTTATCCGGGATAGAAATTTTGAATAATTCTAATAAGAAACATAAACAAGTTAATGTAACTAATACACTAACGAAAATTTCGAAAGCACGCACTTTCTTCATATTAGAATCTTCTGGTGTATAGAAGATTAAAATGACTAAAACATCTAAAACAGTTAAAATTACACCGTAAGTTAGAGGAATACCGAATAAAATCTGTAATGCAATTGCTGTACCTACAACTTCAGCTAGATCCGTTGCAATAATTGCTAATTCTGCGAAAAAGTATAAAGTTAAATTCAACTTTCTTGGTAAATGACGACGACAATTTTCAGCTAAATCATGACCAGTTACAGTACCTAATTTAACACAAAGGCATTGTAATATGACAGCAAAAATATTTGAAATGAAGATTGAGAATAATAATTGATATTTATATTGGGCACCACCTGAAACACTGGTTGAATAATTTCCGGGATCCATATAGGCCACACTGACCATAATACCAGGACCAATAAACTTAATGAACTTTCGTAGAATTTGTCCTATTGAGCTCATTTTTATCTGGTTTTTTTGTTTTATTTTTGATCTAAATGCTTTAGAACGTCTATAAAAATGCTATTTGAACTATAGTGAGATAAACTAATTGTTACGAGAATGAGTAGTATCAAATAAGAGTGAAATGAACACTATATTAGATATGTAAATATGTATATTAATTTGGATAAACTTTGAAATATACTAAAATACTGTCTCTTTTTTATATTTTATCCCAGTCGTGTACAACTCAAAGAGAGAGATATATACGATATTTATAATAGTGGTTAAGACCGATCACTAGATCTATGCATGACATAATAATAAAGCATAATATTTTTCATTATTAGGAGCATCGCTAAAAGTGAAATTTCACTTTTTACTGTAAAAGTATTTATGGGTGCAATTACATTTTTTTTTGGGGCGTGTGATATGATTTCCGGACCATTTTAGTCCATTCTTGTTAGGGTGTGGGGAGCAGGGCAGGGCGTGTCCCCATGTCGGTGCTGTATTGTCAGTATTTGATGTGGCAGAGTATAGGGTACACAATTTCCTAGTATTGGTTTAGTTTGTTTCTTCCTCAAAACAGAGTTAGCAATAGCAAAGCAAGATAGTAGTAGTACTTATATGTTACAAAAAATTTAATGTATCAACATAGGCGTCAGCATATCTTGACTATGTGCTGAGTATGTCTCGTACTATAGGGTCCACCTTGTCGAACATACAGGGTCTGTACCCGGTGCTACGATCACGGTTTCTATTTTCAGCAGCACCACATTAGGGCCCGAAGTTGGGTTCCTAGATTTGCAGAAAACAGCGTACCTGAATAAGGGTGTGGTGAACAGATCTAAACAGTTTTCAGAAGAATGAGAGAATGTGATCTGCTAGCCTGATAATTGTCTGTTCATTGATCTACCAGGATGGACTGGTTGGATTATCCCGGTGGCTCATCAAACGAGCTGCGAAGGGTTGTGGATCAAAGAGGTGTTTGCTGATCCCGCATCTGTTGCTCCGACAACGGATTTATTGTTCCTTCTTTTTATTTGGCATGATGCCATATTCAAGTCGAATTAGCTTATGATGCAAGGCCAGCATTATTAGTTGAATTGTAATATCATACGTAGATAAATTATATAGAAGGATCTTGGTGCTTTTTGCTTTTTGCTTTTTCTAGCTAAATTCTTAGTCTGATTTGCTTGGTTTGAACATGTACCACCCATCTCCTGTTTTCGACAAATTACTCTGTTCGTTTGTATTATTATAGTCTGGAAAGAGCTCCTTTAATCCACCCTTAATACTATCTGGTACATCAATTGACGTCGTCCGGATATCATTATCCGCTTGAGGTTCAGTTAATGGTGGGAATTTTTTCTCTGAATAATTCATTGTTAATAAATAGCTATTTGTATATTCTGAAAACATCGGTAATTTCCTGTCTTTACCATATAATACCTTTTTAGGTTTAACAATTTTAAGATTGTTTTTATTTTGTAGCTCTAATAATTTCTCTTCCGTGTGAACAGAGACTCTTCTCTTTTTGTTTATCAATTGTTCTAATGGTATATTATTATCATTCTGCCTAATTGTTTCTTGTTTTTTAGTTCTATGCAAGTTATTTATTTTCGTGATCATGAAGGGGTTAGATAAAGAAGCATCTTTGGAGAGTTCCAAATCATCATTCATACGGTGAATGTTACCGTTATCATATTCTAAAGGAGATGATATTTCACCTGTCAATCCAATCACTTCTATTTCGTTCGAGGGTGATTTCTCCAATAAACTATGTGTCCACTCACCATCATGCGATTCCATGGTATCTATAGTTACATCTGTTTTATCTTGTATCTGATGATCATTCACAATAATTTCATCTGAGTTATCCGATTCATCTACAAAAACTCTTTTTATAGTCTCATCATCGAGACCATCGTTATCATCTTCTTTCCCGTCTTCAGCAAATAAGTTTGATGGACTGTACTCATTCATTAACGTAGTATTATCATTGTCATCCACATATCCAGTTTCAATTTTTTTAGATTTGTCAATAGAGGTTGGTATATTATTTTCAATCACTATCCCTTGAGAAGAATTAATAACTGCTTGTGTAGTCTCGCCCAACTCGTTACCATGTCTAACATTCAACTCTTTATCTAATGTATCATGTAAGCGATCCCTAAATTCAACCAACAATCGATCTTGATCTTTCAGTAGAATATCATTTTTTTCAGGCTCGATATTAATATCTATTATTTTAGGAACAATTTTAACATTAATATACCAAACCTGTGGTTCCAACAACTTAAAATCTCTATATATCGAATTAATCATCTTGTTAATACTTTTACCAAAGCAAAGCTGAAGATGTAGAGGTCTATTATTTACCGAAATAAATTTCATTGATTTTTTAACATTTATTACATCAGAATCAGGTAACATTCTTGGTAATATCAGTTCCAATTTTATGTTATTATTCACAACTAAATCATCAATTAGTATGAAGTTTACGTCTACCATTTTTTTGAGATGTAATATGGACGATATAACTCGAGCTTTCGATATTTTTGTATTAATGGATTGTTGTAACTGTTTTAAGGAGACAACACCATTCTTTTTCAAAGAAACGAAAGATAAATTGAATCGTATTTTTCTATAGTCGATAGAATAATGATTAATCAAATACTTAATTTCTTCCAAAGTACGTCGCACATTCGACCTCATTTCAATATTTCGAGCTCTTAAACTGCCCAACAATTCTCTTATTATTACAGTTGTTCCCTTAGGGCATGAAACTCTACATATGCTTTTTTGTTTCATCATACCTTGTTTATCAACAAACCATTTTGTTCCAATACTTTCATCCTGAGTTTTTGAAATGATTTGCATTGAACCTTTTGCTGTACTCAAATTTGCTAACATAAATAATGCTTCACCTCTGAATCCCAGGGCGGTTAAATTTGACAGATCTTCAAGAGAAGTAATCTTTGATGTGGTATGATTAAGACACATCGATGGGCGGTCATTTCCATCTACACCCATTCCATCATCCCTAACACTTATATAATCACATCCACCCGTTTTAGAATCGATATCTATAAATATATTTTTGGCATTGGAATCGATACTATTATCAATGAGCTCCTTAACTGCAGTAGTAGGACCATAAATAAAGGAACCAGAAGTAATTTTCCATTGCGAATCCGGTTCTATCGAATGTATCCTCATCTAGAGTATATATGTTAGTAATATGCGGTTTATATTTTAACTATTTTAATAGGAACTGCAAATATCAAATAGTTTAGTACATATAAAAATTATTAATGTTTGTTGACAGGCATCGCATAATAAGCGCGATAGCATATTTCATGCAGTTGAGGCAAACAACCAATAAAATATACAGGAAAAGATTAAAACATGACAAATTTATAACGCATATCATTTAAATTCTTACCTCCCCTCATATATAATTAAATATAAGACTTATTCCTTCATTAAATTGATTTCAAGAGTATATAAATATTAAAAAAAAAGAACTATGGACGCGACCGGAATCGAACCGATGACCTCTTCCTTGCAAGGGAAGCGCGCTACCAACTGCGCCACGTGCCCAATATTTGATGAAGATTTTAAGAAATCTTAAGGGTAATTAATTAATATTTTGACAAATTAAGAAATCTTAAGGGTAATTAATTAATATTTTGACAAATTAAGAAAAAAATCATTTAAACAACATTACTGGGTGGCACTAATGGGATTGGTAACTGTGCTCATATTCAGCGATTATGGTTTGATTTAATATTGATTAACGTTTTAGACTGGTACTAGCTGTTGATCAAGTAATGATCAGATAAAATAAATGTGAGACTCGAATATGAACAAGAGTGCAACTCAAATAGGAAAGAGTGTACCTCAAAATAATATGATGATCAAGGAATGATCAGATAAAACAAATATGAACCTCAAAATAAAACAGAAGCGATCCTAGTATCGTAAAGAAAACACAATTGTTATTAGGGTTACTAATGAGGAATAAAAGTGAACTTATATAAACTGATGATGAACTAGTGAAATTAGTTAATAAAGTTCAGGTTATATATACATATTGTATACGTAAGAGAGACAGAGTTCCAACTCCTGACATTTATAAGTAGAACATAATACGATATGACTTTAGAAACAACTAACACTAATCAACAAGAAGTTCAACAATATTATGCGTTTGACTTATGATCCAAGTGTCTATAAAAAAAAAAAGAGATTTGAAGATCCTACCATATTATTAGTAGTAATTTTGACCATTAGTTTTCATGAATATACAAATATATAAAATTAAATAAGATTATAGTTAATAGGAGTATTATTTTAATAATAGATAACACAATACATGTCTAGCGAAGAGGGCAATGAAGTAGAAACTTCCCAGTTTCAAATTGTCAATCGAAAAACACACGTTTTGTATTTTTTTCGTTAAAATAATTCAAAATAAAAGAGAGTCCCAACATAAAAGAACCATTGATAAAAGCTTTCTGTAAAGGGAAAGACAACATGTCTATTCAGAATTTAAATCAGCTGGGAAAATGCCCTTTTCTCTTTGGTCATCCCAAGTTTCGATCCAGTCGACAGGGCATAGAGCAGAATAAGTTTTCCAAAAGACCTTGCATGGAGCAAAATCTTCGCCCTTTATATTTATACACTTGTGGTAATCAACATATGACTGCCAGCAATGTTTTGTTTGGTTTTGTTGTGGGAATCTGGCATCGAACCCGACAGTATGTAAAGCGGTGGTGTTTTCTTGTTTGCTTACTTGTTCACTCATAATTTCTAAATTGTATCTTGTATATTTGTTTTGCAAAAGATCTAAGACAAACAGAACAGATACCAAACAGATTAAGTAAACACATCCTAAACATATATACAACTTGTAACAGTCTTGTCATATATTTATATTGTACCCGGCCGCTGTTTGTCCTTCTCCCTGTTTGGCTGGTTGGTTTATCGGCTGAGAAGAAACAACTTTGTTTTCTCCGAGCGGATGGCCAGCCTTGCGCGCATCTGATTGGTCTGTTAGATCTGACAAGGAATCGTGTGTCACGTGATGATTTAACGGATAATTCTTATGTACTGATATGTATCGTTTCTGTATAGTGCTCTATAATTCTGTTGTTGCATTAGAACATGTCGATAGCACTGTCCACGAGATTCGTATTGTTCTCCCTATCGAGTGCCTTCAATAGGCGAATGAGTTGGAAACACATGTCCCAGTTCTCGGCGGCCTTGTTGCGGTCGGTGGTGCTAGCTGCACTGGTAACTAGAATCTTAAGAATACGCAACATCAATTCTTGGTCTTTTAACACGTCAGGGACAGTGTTCTCGGGTGTTTGTTCGATGGCGGTGTCTTGGTACTGTCCCATGCCACGTACCACTTGTCCATCCTTTTCTGCAACGTCATAATTTAAGAATACCAAGAGTAATATACCCAACACTTTTGCTTCATTAGATTGGATACATAATGCTAAGAGATCTCTTGGTGTCATCTTCAAACTGGTAAATAAAGGAGTCCAATACTTTGTTTCAATCTTTCTTAAACAATTACTGACAATCTCTAACATATCACTGTATTGTTCATTGGTTGAACTTTTATTTGGACTATGACATAATTTAACCAGTCTAAGAATTTGTGTTAGATCTTCATTATTTAAAATTTTGAGTGATAAAATTTTTTCTAATGCGAATTTATAATGTTTCAATGGATAATAGAATTCTGTAATATTATCTAAATTAACACCTGGCTCTTCTAATTTAGAAATAATCAATTTATCTAAATATATCTCATGTTTTACTACCAATTTAGCAAAATCTTTATTAAAAACACAATGTAATGAATGAAATGTAGCTGATTCCGGACTAATAGCTAGTGGATACAAATCCTCTTCGATTGGGATCGTTAGATCAGCTGATTTCTCATCCCATAGATCATCTAGTCGAAGTGTAATTATATTTCTTCTTTGAATTAAAAATATATCATCTTTTATTATATCAAGAATACTCTCGATGCCATCTAATAATTGAATAGTGTTCCAAGCATCTTCATTTTCATTTTTTTGGATCTTAAATATTTTACTCTCAGAATATATGAAATAACCATCTCTGTAGTTCGTTACCCATTTAATCTCTCTCAAAAATGTCAAATCTACCATATGAACTTTCCCAACGTCATGAAAGTTCTTTATTATATTGAGACCACTGATATCGACACTTGAAATTGCATCAAAGATAGTCAAACCGGTATTTGTAACTAGAATAATTTCACCTGTTTTATGAAACTTCTTCCTTCTTTTTGTAGATTTGTCATCATCTTTATGTCTCACTTTTACCATTTTGTACTTAAACATTATATTAACAAAAATATTAAAAATTGAAACGGATTCTGGAACTTCGTATTGCCAAATGACATAATCTGAGAATGCCCTAGCCTCATTTTCTTGTAAAGGTATTCTTGCACATACTATCACATTTATACCATCTTCTGTTATAGTATTACAGACTAAGTATGTATTACCTAACCATTGCATATCTACGATTGACAGATCAGTAAATTTATACCAACTATTTGTTTCCATATTTTGGATCAGCAACAGATCTTTATTCGCAATATACACCGCCATAAGCTTTAGGTGTTCATTAACGCATATTTGAGAAATATAATTATTATATGTCTTAGTAGGCAGGTTTATCGTCGGAAAGATATCACTGTTCATGGGTTTATCATTAGATGGGGAGTACAACACAATATTATTATGATTATCGTTAATTATGTGTGTTTTCGGAGTTCTAAAATTTGAAAAACTACCATTTTTTAATTCATATAAAGGCCATTGTTGATATTCACCAGAGTCACTGACCGATAATAATGTCATATCTAAATAAATGATATCAGTATATGTAAACAATGGAAAACCATGTTTGTCATCCTCATCATATTCTGTTGAAAATAGCAGATTACCATATTTGGTAAAAAGATGCAATGTGTTTCTATCTGATATTATTAAAATTAAGTCATTTTGTACTTTTTTACAAATCTTAATTTTTATTGGTACTTGCCACTCATATTCAACTTGTTTAACTGTTAAATTGAAATAGATAATTTTATTTGGAAATATCAAAGTTAGCAAACCATCTATTTCGAATGATGTAATCAGTTGACTTTGCTGGGGCACCGCTACAGATTTCACTGTTTGCTCATTAATATCAATGATATTAACAATAGGTATATGAGTGTCCGGATATTCACTAATAACAATAATATGTCCATTACAGAAGGAAATTTGCTTACCATGGTATATTTTAATCAATGTACTTTTTTTCAATTTAAAATCTATTAAACTTAATAGTTGCAAACCATGTGGGAATAAAACAATTAGATGCTCTTCCACTTTTCCATCGCCGAGAGTAGAATACTTTTTAAAACCTAACACATCAAGTATTTCAAAGTCAAATTTTAGTACTATTTTCAGACGCAATTCAATTTTTTTAATTGGCAATTCATCCATATTCTCTTGATTTGTATTTAATATTTGTTTAAAGATACTTTTATCCTTTGCTGCTGGAAACCCATTTTGAATTACTTTAGAACTTTTACCTTTCTCGAAAACAGTCAAAATATCTTCATCATCTAAATTATCATAATAATCTTGATCTAACCTTCCTTTGGTTTTAGTTGGATTTATTGTTGGTATACCATAATCTGTGAAAATATTAAAAGGTGTAGAACTTTTTAAGATCTGATAAGTTAATAAGAAATTTTTTTTTGTTTGAACGAAGAAAACAATTTTTCCTTGAAACCATGCTAATGCATCTATATCATTTTGTGAAACTAATCCCCCAATTGGTTTCTCAAATTGGATTGATGGTTTAATTGAGAAATTTTCACCAAATTCTTCTATGGAACTAACACTACGTTCATGAGATGAAACCAAAGCAAAAGGCCTAACGTTATAAACTAATACCCTTGCTGCGGTTAGCATAACCACAAGATTGGATTGAACTAATGATATTGTCTTTATTATATGATTATCATTTATTTGCAAGTCAGACAAATCAGATGATCTTTCAGGTATTTTTGAAACTTGTGGAGGGCATTGTGGCCATATGATCATTATTAGGCAATTATATAGCTATCAATTGAATTTCAACTATACTAATTCTCATTAATTGTATCATTAAAAATCTTGAAATTCCATAACCACCTTAATTATGGGGTTTCCTGATTGTTTTCGTTTATTTAGAGGAAAAGAACTGTTCGTGCGATGTGATAAGAAGCGAAAAAAAAATAATCAATTTTAATTTTTAACCTTATTATTGTACTATGTTGTATATAAATTGTATATATTTATAAAAACAGGCCAAATATCATAAATATAATAGAAAGAGGTGTGAATATAGTTAGGTTATTTGAAATTGCACCGTTTTGGGATGAAATTGTGGAAGAACTTGACCATGAACTGTTTGTAGTACTGATAGTATTTTGCGTCGTTGTCGATGAACCTGTTGTTGCATTATTCATTGTTACGAAATATTCTGGTAAATACATTGTTGTAATAAAACCTTCTGATAACAAAGATGTATACCATGGAAAATTTGTTATAAATGTTTGAAAATGAGTGAATGGGAACGTACTAATCATATCGAGTTCTAAATCTGCTGTATCTGGTAATGTAGCTAAGTGATTGTAATAATCGGCCAATTGTTGTGGTATTGTCAAATGATTTTGAATCATATAGGATGTATAAGAATCAAAATTAGCATTAAGATCATTCAAGATAGCCATAATGAAATAAATATCTGCATCTGTCGCCATGGATCTGACAGCCTCATCTTTCAAAGTAGCACCTAAGACAACCTGAAACATAGTTGTCATAGATAACCAAAACCCAAAAGTACATCTCATTGTTTATAATATTATTCTTGTTTTATTTGTTTTTTGTAACTGTTAGCTATATATTACAACTTTGTAACAATCAACTATGTGTACATCACTGTTTCACTATAT
>PPOH02000212.1:0-94720 GCA_003708465.2 Kazachstania kunashirensis
TTGGCTTGAATAAATTGGTGTCAGCCAATGCAACTGGAGTGAAATCTTTTACGAAAGGCATGTTTATAACTAAGTACTATCTTATGCGATATGATTCGATATTTTACTATGTTTTTTTTTCTAACTAAGAACTAAAAACAACTTAAAAAATTATTTTGTGGAATATTCTTTATATCTTTTATACTACTTCAACATCTCTCGAGACCCCCTTTTTTGAAATAAAATACCAATTGCTTTTTTGTGCCTATTTCTGTTTAGATAATAAAAAAGCAACGAAAGGATCGGTGTTCCACGAAAACGGCCCTCGAGGTTTCCTATTAAGGAAACATTTTCCTCATACGGACACAAAAATGGGACTTTGTACTGTATATCACGTGAATATTAGCTAATCCATTTGATTTGCGCGGAACTTGTCACGTAAAAATAAAAGCAATTGGCATCCCTCATTTTACGATGGGAGTAAATATAATTTGCGATGATGTTGTTACGGAGATGGATTGAGCCATTGTGCGATGAGATTACTTAGTAGTTTCTATCCTAGGTAAAAATATGATTACTACTAGCTAGAGAGAAGAGGTTGAAATAATGATTAATATTAATTTTTAAAGATTTTTTTAATAACGGGATATTATGTAATGTATGTAATTGTTTATATATTAGGTAATAGAATGCTAATTGTTGTACCTAAAATGTTTGAGGATGGACGATTCGATGATATGAATCGGTGGTCCAATTGCATTCTATTGTATGCATGCAGATAAGTTTAGGAAAATTGAATTGCAACAATCTATGGTAAGATATCAATGATGCCGAAAGATTGTTCAATACCATAGGCACCGGCATCCTTCCAGTAATCATTAGTGTAAGTTAAAATGGTGACATCAGAATCCAATTCATCTAAAATGGATTGAACAGCAATTAGTTGATTAGCTGTAGATGGAATATTACCACCGTTTTGAATACCAGCAGATGGGTAACCTGTTTCGGTAACATAAACATTTGAAGTACCACAAGTATTTTTAATCAATTCAACTTGACCTTTAACAAAAGAACCTGAAGTTTCAGCGGTGGAGTAAGTATCGAAATAAGAATGTGGATTAATACCAACAAAATCAATCTCTGAAGAAGTACATAATTCTGGGTTGTTTTCGTAACTTACAGGTGGTTCGGATGTTGTAATTTGACCAGTGTAACCAGCAGCCTGTAATTGACTCTTAACAGAAGAAATCTTTGAAATCAATTCATCAACAGTACAATAACCTGAAATAATGGCTTCATTTCCAACAGTAATGAAATCAAAGACACTCCAACCGTTGGTTTGACCATAGTTAATTAATGAAGTGATAGCATCATCGATGGAATCAACACCTGCAGAACTAATCCATAAACCTTGGTTCACTGTCATACCGAATTGTGCACAAACAGGTTCGACAGTTTCCAAAGAATTACAGTCAGTACCGTAGACGCGTAACTTTCTGACACCTCTTGCATAAATAATAGAAATATCATCGTAAACTTCAAGGTAAGTTTTACATGAACCATCATTGTTGTATGGAGAATAGACTAAAGCACCTGGTACTTTAGTTAATAACGAAGAAGATGAAGCAGTACTAGAAGCAGAAGTAGAAGTAGAAGTAGAGGTGAATGTACTTTGTTGATCTAAAGCGTAAGAAGAAGAAGAAACTCCTGGAGCAGCAGAAGTGTGTTCATTGTTGACGATATCTGTTAAAATTGGAATTAAAGTAGTAGTTGTTTGACCTTGATTGGTGATGGTAACAGCAGCAACTCTAGTTTGAGTGGTTGAACTAGTAGTAGAGGTAGAAGGTTCTAAAATAGTAGAAGAGGTAGAAGGTTCTAAAATAGTAGTAGAAGAGGTGGATGGTTCTAAAACGGTAGATGAAGTAGTTTCGATTGAAGAAGGAGCAGTAGTAGCTAATGTTGGGTTGGCAACATTATTTTGTCTGATTGTGATAGTTGTACTTGGTTGAACAGTCGAGTCAACACCTTCTGGGTATAAAGTGGTAGTAAAAGTAGCATCACCACTAATAATAAATTCGACAGTTGGGGCAACAACGACTTCGGTTGTTGTAGAATAAAAATCGGTAACAGTATTTGTAGTACTGGCTGTGTGTACTCTGGTAACGACTTTTTTATTTTGGAATACCGGAAGAGCAGATACTAGTGACGATAACAATAGTATGTATGAAATGTAATTGGATAACATTATTAGAGTTTATATATATGTGTGTGTATGTGTGTATGTGTTTGTATGTGTTTGATAGAAGACTCTTATAATAAAAAAAAAGTTGTTAATTTATCTCTAGTTATATTATTATTCTTAATTTCTTAGTAACATGTAACATAAAACATAACAGATATAATATTAACAAGTTCGATTCAATCAGACAAGACAAAGACCGATCATTTATATATCTGAAGATTCGACTAATCCATGTTTGAAAAAAGAGCTGAACTATCCAGAATTAGCCAGCTCGCTAACAACATCGTACAAATGCACATATATCATGTCCTGATCACCGCTATGTACATCACAGCATCACAAACAAGACTAACCTTATCATATATGCTTTGCAAAGCACCTTCCAACTATGTATCTCGAGCTCTATCCCATCATAACAAAAAGTCCTTTGTCCAGCTTAGCTGGGCATTCGACATCCCGCCGCGCGGCGCTGCCAAGCGAATTTTGGAAAACGCGGGTCGGCTGGTGAAAAATTGTTATGTAAACAAACTGTCCGAACTGGTTGAATGAATATATGGGGTGGGTGCTGGCTGATTTTGAATAGCTTTTGTTTTGATAATAGAACTATTAATTACACTAGCTGATAGTTGGCGGTCGTTGGTGCTTGGTTGTGATTGTATACATGGGATGTGGGGGTCTTGCATGGATTCTCGCGATTGGCGCAGTAGAATTTTCTGCATGTTTTACTGTATTTTTGATATCAAGCTCAATAAAGTTTAGTTGGGTTATTATGCCCTGGTGATTGCTTATTACATATGTATATTCCGTAAACAATGAAATTTATCTAGTCTATCTACTTATTTTACAAGCCTTGGAGGTTTAAAATATTGACAATCAATGCAGTCCAACCAGTAAACTGTAAAGAACCAGTACCATGACCATCTAATGGGTCATAATTTTCAAAAACGTAATTCGTCTCCTTCCAATTCTTGTAGATATTATTTATTAAGTTTTCTCTTAGGTTATGATATAGTTTCTTGGCAATTTTGCTTGCTTCTTTATCATGCATAGCACCAGTAGCTTTATGGCCTTCGATGACTTCTGGGAAATAGTACTTAATTGCATCCAAACATAAATAATTGATATTCATCCAGATTTTACCTCTCCAATAATTCTCGCCCTTACCAAAATATTCATCTTGCTTTGAAAGGGACAATAAACCATAATCCGAAAATAACTTCTCTGGGTCACTCATTAAATTTAAAATGTGTTTTAATTTTGGTGAGTCTCTTGGCATTAATCTTAATGCAAATGGGAGCAAGGAAACATAACCTTCGTGACAAACCAGCCTCATTTCTTCGTCACTTTCGTCATTAATAGTCACATCACAATATGTCTTGGCATTTTCACTCCAATGTAATAAATCTAAGTTTTCGGTAATTTTACGTTCAATGACACTATATTTCTCTACCTCTTTTTCTAAATCAAGAACATGTGCAATATTTTTCATAGATCTTGACATCATACCAACCCAGGCCAATGTATCAACATTTAATTCTGCAATATCAGGAGGTTGTGCTCTTGGATAATCATCAAGGCCACTTGGTAAACAATGTGTCATTGTACGACCTAACCATTTATAAACATATTTTTTATGAATCTTGCTAAATTGTTCATCATCTTCCATATCCTCAAAGTATTCCTCAATTAAACCCCTTTGTGATTCAGTGAACCATTTGAAATGTTTCTTCAACTTTGGATATATTGCCTTGACATATTTGACAATATATTTACGATTTGAACTTAGCTTTGCAGCAATGTGATCATCTTCACCGTGATTTAAGGTGGTTTCTGAGAAACTCATAGTATCATCACTTTCAACTAATTTTGTTAATAATTCACTTAATGCTAATAATAAAGTTGGCGGATTGGCAACTTGTGGACTTTGAACAACAAATTCTGGTGGAACTCTACTTCTTGCTTCTGGACCTAAAATCAATTCTCTGGCAACCCAACCACTATCATCAATTAACTTGAACCAACTAATAGCGATTTGGAAGGCTAAATCGTAATCATATTCCATGATTTGTAATAAATGGAAACCTTCATCCCAATAGAAACCACGAGGGAAAAAGCCTCTGCTTGGAACGCTTGTGAATAAATTATATGGCCCTTCTTCTTTACCATGTTGTAAATTAATACCTTCGAATTGGTCTTCATCTAAAATGGTTTCACGATCGATGATTTGAGTACCGTGGAAGTATCCAATACCACCTAATAAGTTTGATAATACTTCTAATGCAAAAGTACGTTTATCACCGGAGCCAGTTTCTTCAATATCAAAATGCTTGTCAAATCTGGCATGAATTTCGTTAATAGCATCATTAATCATTTTAGTTCCTTCTTTGCCAGAATCGATAGTTTGAGTAGAATCTAAATTATTGTAAACAATATCAAATTGGAAACCCTTTTCGTCGTTGCCATCGAAGGTCTTTTGGACATAATGAAAGTTACCTTGTCCAAAATTATGGATATTTCTTAAAGTTAAGACACTTGGGATTAAACCTGGATCAATTGAGTCACCGATTTTACCAACAATATCTTTAATGGAATCAGATAATAGAGATTGGAAAACGTCTCTAGCTCTCCAAACTTCACTATCAGGGATATTCATAGCAACATGACTAGATACTGATGAATCAGCGCCTGGTACAATTTCCATTGTGGAAAAAGTTTCATTCTTAAAATAGGTACCATAATTGTCGTTAATTAGGACTTCATATTTTCCTAATTCTTCGGATACACCAGTGAATGTAAAACTATTTTGATCGAGACCATTATCCATATTCATTAATACTGACTCACCGTTTGGTTTATCACCATTATTTTGGTTCATATAAATAATTATTGATGTCGTGGTATTAAGAGTTGGATCTAATGGTTTACCACTAACTCTAACGATCCAATTTTGATCATCGTGAGTTTTTGCGAAATGAATAGTCAAATTTAAATTATTTTCTCTATCAATTATATTTTCTCTACCACCTAATCTTGGATCGTACACTTCCCAAGTAAATCTTTCTAGATGGTCCTCATTACTTGCAAAATGTCTTAATCTTGTCATAGAATCGAATTGTGTTGTATCAAACCACATTAACCCTAAGATAAAGGGAGTTGAGTCTACATAACGTGGTTGAATACCGAAATAACAATTGGAACGATATGGTGCCCATAGCAATTCACTGTTTGTATTTTTTTCAAAGGTTCTTGCGTCTGTACCTTCTGCAGAATAAGCCTCTTGAGCAACTTCCTTAGCAATACTTCCTGAAAAAAACAAGAGAGTGCAAAGTGCACTAATTCTAAGCCACATTGTCTTCTATGGTTGCTTCAATAGAAGAGATTATTCTACTCGAGACTACTAGAAAAGAATAATTGAAACAAGGATTAACAAATAAAACCTGTCCTTTAAATATTTAAGTACTTTACTTTGCCTTTGCAGAATTCTTACTTCGCGTTTTGGTGGATCAATTGACGACAAGCGAAGTAATTAGCTTGATCATGTGATATGTATGCATAATATATATATTGATATATGTATATATGTATGTGTGGTATTATGTCTATGCTGTAGGTATATGTGATATTTGGACCTTGAACATGATGGTTTGGGATCCATCTTGGTTTTCTTTCATAGTGTATGTGGATTCCATTGTGGATCGTATATCTTGAGCGATGGTATAGCCACACAACCAGTATTCCTCGAAGAATTTCAACGACAACTGGTTATATGAGACTTTAGCAATATTCAAACATCTTTCTTGCATCTCAGCTACCTTGTTCGACCGCCTCAGCAGTTCATATGCAGAAGGGTATGTTTCCTTAAAGTTGCAGTCTCGTATAGTTTGAAACCAGTTGACCGGTGAAGATATGTTCTGGCAATAAATTGTAGAGAGTTTTAGTAAGAATTGGAAACTAGCTCTCTTCTCTTCTTTATATTGCATTAAAATCTCTATTGTTTTCGCCAGTGTCCCCTCAATATGTGATAGATATATGATGTATACTTCAAAGAAGCCCCTCTTTATAAATAACTCATGTAGATTATCTTTCATAAACTCAAGCACAATTCCACCAATCTTATGCAGTTGGTTAGTTCTTAAAAAAAAATCATAGGACATAATGTAAACTTCTTCTGTGAATGCAATAAACTTATCATCATTGTTATTGTCACTGAAAATGCTAACAATAGTTTCTCTTAGCTTTCGTAGACCATGTTCGTAATTAGCATCAGTCGATTCTGATTTTATTTGATTCAGTAATTGGTCTCTTTTTGTTTGGTCTGTCCGTAGTGATTTCAGTTGATTATTTCCATCTGTGGATCTGCTTAATAATCCAACATCATGCAATAAATCATTACGAATTTCATCGATTTTAGACCGTGAGAACTTCTGTCTCCTTCTTTGCAGGGCAGAACTCATGTCTAATTCTTCTCTATTGGTCATTCTCTGTTGTTGATCCAATGATTGCCGTGATTTGTAGTTTATAACTTTATATTATACTTTACAACGTCAAGAATAAACAATTTTTCTTGGGAAGAAAGTAACTAAAATAGTGAAAAATGGATCCATTATAAAAGAATAATGTATCATATGACCAGTAGGCTGGTACAATGCGATGTATAAAGGACTTATATAATTTTCTATATGTTACATCATCTACCTCTTCCTTGAAAATGAGAGTGCAAGGTCATAAAATCTGCCTTTCTAGCCGTAATTGGTTGGAAGTTAATCTTTTAACTTTTTATAAATTCATATAGCAGAACTTTTGACTGTGATGCCATTCAGTATGATGCAGACTTCTCACAGGATCTGCTGAGTAAAAAGATGATTCGAGCTATAATTTTGCAATAAAATGACACTTCTATTCTCAATAGACTATCTTTTCAACGGTTGTTTGGCCGAGCGGTCTAAGGCGCCTGATTCAAGATTTCTTCGGACTCTTAACCAGTATTCAACTGGGAATACTCAGGTATCGTAAGATGCAGGAGTTCGAATCTCCTAGCAACCATTATTTTTTATATGGTATTAAAAATATATCTTTGTTTTTACAACTATATTATCTATATGGATATATATTTATATTTTATATTTTTAATTTTATTTATGCGCTCTTGTATTTATATTTAAGTTCTCTTAGTTTGTTTAAATCTTGATCGATCTCTTTAGCCCATCTCTTCATCAGTACAGAGATGAGACATAGCATTAATGGTATTTGAAACAGTATCTGTAAGGAAAACTTATCTTCAAATTTTGTAATACTGATCCATAGCAATAAGATAAGAATCATATAATTGAACATATCTATTGTTTTACTACTCACACGTACTTTGATCTTTTTGAATAGGTAATAATCATTTACTAAATCGTATCGCAGCGTAACACACGAACAAATCATTGATTGGATACCACCCAACAACATAGATGCAACGTTTCTTGATTTTATTTTCGTAACCATCATGAGAAATAATCCAGCACAGAACAAATATAACACACTTAGTACCCTAATTGTTATCTCATTGTCTTGGTAATTTCTTGCTTCGAATTTCTCAATTAATCTAGCCTGATCATCCTCATCCATTGGGAAATCGTCATTGTCATCATTATTGGTTTCTTCTGTACCCCAAAGTCCCCCATTCAACTTTCTAAACCTGGCCATTCTCATATTATCTCTCTGCCTGAGTTTTGTATATATCATATCTATGTTATCAGTGAAAAATACTTCATAAGCAACTTGTTTAAGGGCAAAAAAAAAAATAAGGTCTTGATAGGAACCGTATCATATATATATCCTCAAGATTATTTGGATGATATCTTAATCGATGGTATGAAACAGAAACTACCGACTAAACCAATTGTGGATCTTTTCTATACCCATGTTGCACCACATCTACCCAGTTCAAAGAAGCCTATTCTGATTAACCTACATGGTTTTTTAGGTTCAAAGACTATGTTTCGTTCGATTAATAGATCCATTGCACAAACATTGAATACTGATATATATACTGTGGATCTTCGTAACCATGGAGATTCTCCTCAGGCTCATCCAATGACATATTCTGCTCTTTCCACCGATATGTTACATTTTATTGATACAAAACTTCCTAGTGACAGACAGATCGATATTTTAGGATATTCAATGGGAGGTAAAGTAGCAATGATGTTAGCATTAAACAAGAATTTAAAGGATAGAGTTCGTAAAGTAGTATCTATTGATATGCCACCATATGTAACTTCATCATTACCTGTTGAATTGACTACTAATTGGGAACTAATCAAACAGATTGCTTCGGGCCATTCTAGAATTAAAAGAGGCGGTATTCAATGGAGGAATAAAATCATTGATCTTTTAGGTTTGTATTTCGGTAGTGGTTTTCTACAAGAGGAATGTAATTATATTTCCAAGAATAATAAGCAAATTAACTACTACTTGCCTGTTGAAGAATTCCCAAATATGCTTGAAGAACTCAAAGATTGGAAAATTGATGAAAATATGGTTCCTTCTAATAACTCAACTAAAATATTATTCCTTAGGGCATTGAAATCATGTCTCATTGACAGCAATTATGATCTCGTAAGAAAAGTTTTCCCTAATTCAAAAGTTGAGGAATATGCTACTACACACAATTTGATATTTGAAGACTATGAGAAAAGTATTACAAGTATCTTAAATTTTTTAAAAAATTGAGGGTATCATTTATTTTAATACTGAATAATATAGATAGATATATATATATATAGAAATATTATTTATATATATGACCAAATTCTTTCAAAGTGAATGAAATTAGCGTATATATTTGTTTATTGTACATGTTTGGGTATTGTTAAATTGGTATCAGTAATTTTACACATCATTCCAACCTAAAGAGTTTTCTGAGGCAATTGGTCTTGAAATTTTTGGTCTACTGATATCACGCACGATCTTGGTGACCTCTTGAACTTGATAATCATTTAGCGTATCTTCATTCTTACCGAAATGTGCTTCGTTCATCCATTCATTAATTTTCATTGATACAACATCTTCATTGTCCTTCTTCGAGGAACTTAAAGATTTTTCATTTAACTGAACAGAATTTGAATTACTACTATATAGGGAGGAAACATCATCTGAGTCATCGACTGGTGATTTAATCACTGGTTGATTTCTTACATGGTTGATATAACGTCTGATCATATAACCAATTGCGCTAAAGTAGATTATACTACCGGCAACGACAACGACAACAATAGTGATGATCTTTTTCTTTGATAATTTAGGATTTGAGGTATTACTGGATCCACTAGTAGACTTACTAGAGTATTCTAGAGTACCCCAATCTTGGGTTGAATCATCTGAAGAAGTGGATGAGGAAGATGAGGAAGAAGAACCCAAAGATTGAGAATTAGAAGATGAAGAGTCACTACTTTGAGAACTTGATGTGGAATCACTATCAGTAGTGGAGAAGACCAAACCAGTAATTGGGATTGAGGAATCGATCAGACTAGCTAGTGTTGCCTCAGTACCTTCGTTCAATGTGTATAAAGCACTTGAAGTATTTTGAATCATTGCTTGTAAGTTAGCAATTTCAATTGTTGGGAAATATACTTCAGCTACTGTTACAATGTAATCCTTTGAACTATCTGAGTAAGGAACCAATTGAGCAACAGATATATTGGTATATTGTCCACCGAAAGGATTATCTAAACTGCCTGGTAAAAAGGAAAAGATCTGAGCAGATGTTTCTGCTGAACCGACGATAAATTTGTAATTTAACGACTTTTGGAAACCGATTGTGATTAACGAATAATCGACTGGTGTGACGACTTCGGTTGAAGAGCCTGAAATTGCTTGAGGTAACGTTACAGATGTAGTTTGTTCGGCTGCTTGACCAGATTGGCCAGATGTTGTAGTAGTTGCTTCTTGCGTTGATGTGACACCTGGATCGGTAATGATTTGTGTTGGAACCCACCAGTTTGTGGCTCTACTAGAAGAGGAACTGCCAGTGGAGATGGAAGTTACGACTTCTGAAGTAGCGATAATAGTTTGTTGTGATGAAGACGATGTTACAACTTGTTCAGTTGTTGTTGGTTGTTGTTCGATTGTTGTAGTTGATTGAGCAGAAGTCATTGAAGAAGTTGCTTCTGTGACAGTAGTTGAAGTCTCCAAAGGTGGAAGAGATGGAATTGAAGTTGAGGTTGAAGTTGAAGTTGAAGTCTCCAGTGGTGAAATAGATGAAGTTGAAGCTAAAGTTGAAGTTGGAATTGTAGAAGTTGATATTGGAACTGATATAACAATAGCAGATGATGTTGTAATTTCTGAAGTTAGAGTTTGTGCTTCAAGAGTGGATGTCACAATATTGGCGGATGAGGTAGAAAAAGTAGAAACAGGTATTTCGGTAGAAGATGCAATAGAGATTTCAATAGTTGTAGATGGTTCCATAACGATAGAAGAATATGTAGTAAGTGGTTCTGAAATGTATGAAGAAGATTCAGAGTACTCTGAAGAAAGAGTAGATGATGTTGTGAGTACGGAGTCGTAAGAACTGACAGGTAATTCTGAAGATGCAGTGGTACCAACTGTGTAAATTGTAGCATCTGAACTAATAGACATTTGAGAAGCTAGTATTGATGTAGAAGAGCTTTGTAATTCACTTTCTTGTGTAGATGCATCAGTTGTAGCTATAGTAGTTACTTGGGTATTGGTTTCTGATGTGCTAGAACTACTGGAAGAGGAACTCACTGTAGTTAGAACTGGGGTATAAGTACTAGAAGATGACTGAGCAATTGGTAATGCTAGAGCTGTAGCTGAAATGGAGTTTTTGAAATCGTGAGAAGAGGAAGAGGAAGAGGAAGAGGAAGAGGAAGAGGAAGAGGAAGAGGAAGAGGAAGAGGAAGAGGAAGAGGAAGAGGAAGAGGAAGAGGAAGAGGAAGAAGATACTGTATTACTTGTACTAGTTGTTGAGACCGTGTGTTTTGGAACTGAAGTTGATAGTACGGTAGCAGTGGAAGAGATGAAAGATGAATGGACATGGTTCGAATCGTAGCCACTGATGATATTCCCAATTAAGTTTCCTAAGAAACCTGAGCCTGAGTTCCCAGAAGAGCCTTGGGTAGATACAGCAGTCGAGGACTGTGTACTGTTAAAAAATTCTGATTTAACTGGTGCAGCATTTATAAATACACCATTGGATAGTAAAAGAGCACACCACCAGACCTGTTGAAACATGGTAATGGGGATTATAAAACTTTTTTAATTTATTTAATTTTTTTTTCTGTTGTTTATTTATTCTAGGCTGGATCTTAAATACACTGAACGAATGGATTGAATTGAAATAAAATGAATGAATAAATAGAATATAGTTGGTATATTACTTCAATATGCGCCAGTGTGCTAGCTATCTCCGTTGGGGTATCGATATGGTATTGGATTGGCGACTTAATTAAACAAGTTACTTTCACCGATCCATATATACCCAGTTTACCAAAGTCTTTCCAAGTTTCAAGATACCCTCGCCAGACAGGAAGACCTCAGATCAACAGAAAACGGCAAACCTGTCTGCTTTGGGAGAACATCACTACACACGTCCATGCACTGGCCAACATGCAACATCACCAACTCGAACTCGAACTCAACACGATCGGAAGCCGCAAAAGTTTAGAAATCGACGACCTCAAAGGACATTCTGTGTCTTTGCCGCAAAGGGTAATGCGTTGTGCAGACAACGTGTGTTTTTGGTTGGCAGGCGTGCGTGTCTGTCTGTGCGAGAATCGAAGACGCGCTTTCTGAATCAAATCAAATCGAGTCGAGTCGATTGGCCAGTCAGCCACTGAAAATTTTTCTTGGGTTATTAATAACCAGGTAAGGTGGGTTTCGCGATTTGGTGAATGGCTATATATGATGCAGTGGTCCCGTATATCATTCCATTCCATGTCATGAGAGGTGGAAGCAGAACTGTAATGGATTCGTCTTCGTCTGCCGTACCCTTTAGAGAGTACCAGCTCAATGTCCTCGAGTCGTATCTGACAGAGGATTATTCTATGTCCCCGAATAACATATTCGTTCAGGGTCCCACTGCTACCGGTAAATCACATACATTGAATGCTTATTTTGATAATCATCCACGATTGTACCATGCTATATTGAAACCGACAGAATTGGTTACGTGGAAACCATTGATTCAAGCGATATCAAGAGTTATTCAAAGTACATTAAGAGATAAATTTCCAGATATTAATTATCAACCGTTGGATCCATTGCAAGTTGAAGATTATTATCATTTGGTCAAACATATTAATCAAATTTTTCATTATTATAAACGAAAAAATTTAACTTTTTATTTGATTCTAGACGGTTTGGATTTATTACAAGATGTTGATGCTACTTTATTATCGGTTTTCTTGAAATTGCACGAATTGATAGATAATGCTAATTGGAAAACAATTTATGTAATACGAGATCCAGCATTCATCAATCGTTATGCAACGTTTAATATACCAGTGGTAATTTTCCCACGTTATACACAAGATCAAATTTTGCATATTTTGCAATTGTCAAGAGCGCATGATTTATCTATAGATTTGTTACAAGTTGAATTTCAGGAATCGAAACATTTGCAAATTAATAAATTACAAGCAGAAAATATCGTTTCAAATTTCATTCAATTGATTGTACAATCTTTCCATTCTTATACTGGTAATAATTTAAATTCATTGAACGATTTGATAGGTTTAAAATGGTCGAATTTTATCAATTGTATCGATCAAGAAAATGTTTACGATCCAGTTGCCCTATACAGAAAAGCATTGCAAATATTCGTTATCACAGATGCTTCATTCACAACAGATACAACAACACATGATTCATCATCAGATACAACTTACGAATTGTCAAATATTTCAAAATATTTATTAATCGCCGCTTATTTTTGCTCATATAGTGAACCACGTTACGATCCAAGTTTCTTCTCGAAAAAATACAATATTAAAGTAGGAAGATCACCGTATGGTCGTCGTAAGAAACAAGAATCAAATCCAACACATTTTCAACCATCAAATTTTACAATAGAAAGATTATTGGCAATTTTCCAAGCAATTTATCCAGTGAAACAAAATTTTGTTAGTGGTTCACTGTCGAATTTACTTCAAGAACCTTATATCAAATCAAATATTGAGGTATTTCAAAATATTGCTGAATTGCATTCGTTGAAAATGTTATCAACAACAACATCAAAAAATATAGACTTCTTAAATTATAAAGTTAAATGGAAAGTTAATATCCCATGGGAAATAGTTTTACAAATTTCAAAATCGTTAGATTTCGATATAGAACAATATTTCTCAGATATCACAGCACCATTGTAAATATATTTAAATATATGTAACATTATTATTATTTTTAATTTTTTTTTATTCAATTAATACTTCCTCCAGGGTTATATTACTGTCTATATTTTTAGCTTGCTTCCAGAATTTACTCAAATGTCTAGAACCACTGTCACATGCAATAATCACAATACGTGCACCAGGTCCTAATTTATCAGAAAGTTTAACAGCTGCAATAGCATTGATAGCAGTACTACTGCCAACAAATAAACCATCATTAACAGAAAGGTATTTGGCCATCTTAATTGCTTGATTATCAGTGATCCTAACAGCTTCATCGATATATTTTTCTCCATGTTTGAAATTATGGGTGATTCTATTCAAACCTATACCCTCAACAATAGTGTCTACCTGGTGTCGTCTTCTAGTACCTTCTTTCTCCACCATATCGTACATAACACCATGATTAATTCTATTGTAAAAACCGGAACCTTGTGGATCACCTAACACAACATGACAATCTAATTCACCCACTTCTTTCAAATATTTGGAAACACCTGTAATGGTACCACCTGTACCACAACCTGCAATAAATGAATCGATTTTCCCATCCATTTGCTCGTAAATTTCTGGTCCGGTTGTCTCAAAATGAACTTTCCAATTTGCTTCATTTTCAAATTGATCAGCAAAGACACCAAGTACACCTTTTTCGTTAACCATTTGTTCACATGCTTTTTTGGCAGCATTCACATATTGATTAGGATCAACAATACTGGCAGGTTTTACTGGATTCACTACAGCACCCAAACTTTCTAATAATGCTAATTTTTCTAATGATGTATCATCAGGTAATGAAATATGCGCTTTGTAACCCAATGCATTGCAAATCATTGCAATAGAAATACCAGTTGATCCACTTGTACCTTCAAACACCCAACCCGGTTCACCTCTAACTAACAAACCTTCCTTCTCAGCGGTCTTAATAATATTTAATGCAACACGATCTTTTGCTGAACCAGCTGGATTGGCTAATTCCAATTTAGCATATATTTCTGTATTGGTCAATTTAGATAATGAACGAATTTTCACCAACGGGGTATTACCAATCAGTCCCTCGATACCATCGTGCGGTCGTGGAGGTAATGTAGATGAATTAATTCTTGATTGTAATTTATAAAGTTTGTAACCGGTATAAGCTGCAGATAACAACGAACATACCGCTATGGTCGATTGCAAAACATTACTTGTTTGTTTGTCTGACATGATAATTTATCGTCGGACAAACTTTCTGGTATATTTTATGAATATATATAGATATGAATATTAATTTCTATTAAGTTGGAACAGAGATGAACGTCATAAGTTTTTACGAACAAAGCAATTTTTTTTTTCATTATACAAAAATCATTACGCAATGAGATATGATCGATAAAATAATTCATTCCAATGGTTTATTAGCTCTTAAACGACGAATATCCCTGTCTAATTGATCATGTAGTATTGGCATAAATCCCAGTTTGAAAAGCAGTTCAAACAGGATAAAGTATGGTGCCAGAACCAGACTCTGCATTAGATTATCTAGCAATGCTGGTTTCTTACCTTCAAATACCCCATGGCCGATGAATTGACATATCCAACCTGTAATAAATAATGTTAGCTCCTGTTTGAGTGATAAATTGATCCATTTTTTGTCTAAGGATACATTAACCAATGAGAGGATCAAAGCAGCCAACAGCCCAGTTGGGAAGTACAATAAACAGTAAAAAATAGCAAAACCAGAGCTGAACAAATGTGTAATAGTAATATTCTGGTACACTGGCACTCTATGTAGTATACAACAGCTGCTAAAGAGAATAGTAGGCACAAACACTGCATGTATCAAAACATTTATCTTATCGCAGTGGTAGTACTTGTAAAAACGTAGCTGTGTTCTCAAATCTAGGATCTTATTTGGCATGGTCAATGTTTATATCATATAAAAGTTGCAGCAACTAAACTATTCTCAGCATCCAATCTACATATCTTTACAGTTCTCTCTCTCTCTCTCTCTCTCTCTCTCTCTCTCTCTCTCTCTCTCTACATATATATAGGTTGGGGAAAGGGAAACACCGGGGCATCCGGCTCCCCAACGTGAGTTCCTGGTATACCCCGTAAAAACAAACACATTCACAGATATGCAAACATGTATTGTTTGCTTGATTTGGATTTGTAATACACAATGCCATGCATGTCGTCTGATAATTTTACCTGTCGGTTACTAAAATAGCCGCTTATTCAGCTAAATGACGGAGAAAAAAGGCAAATTAAATAACGTAGAACGTACTATCGTGACATGGTTGGCCTATTGAACCCAATAATCAGTAACTGGGATACTCATTATCCTTTAAAGTTTCCCCTGTTTTATACACTGTTAGGTTCCGGGTAATCCTCACCGATTTTTCTCAGAGCGTATCGAGTTTTTGCCACCAAAATTGTTTAAAGGATTCAAACTATATTTCATCGTTATAATAGAAACTAAGATTGATAGTTAGAGGAAAGGAAGTGCTAAGGACGATTCAAATCAGTTACATACAATGTCAGGTGCTGCTGCTGCTTCAGCTGCAGGTTACGATAGACATATTACTATTTTTTCCCCAGAAGGTAGGTTATTTCAAGTTGAATATGCTTTTAAAGCTACCAATCAAACCAATATAAACTCTATTGCTGTTAGAGGTAAGAATTGTACTGTAGTGATAAATCAAAAGAAGGTTCCAGATAAATTACTAGATCCAAGTACTGTTTCATATATCTTTAAAATATCGAATCATATTGGTATGGTGGCAAACGGTCCAATTCCTGATGCAAGAAATGCTGCAGTTAGAGCTAAATCTGAAGCTGCTGAATTTCGTTATAAATATGGTTATGATATGCCTTGTGATGTTTTAGCTAAAAGAATGGCTAATATTTCTCAAATCTATACTCAAAGAGCTTATATGAGACCATTAGGTGTTATTTTAACTTTTGTTGCAGTTGATGAAGAAGAAGGTCCATCAATTTACAAGACAGATCCTGCTGGTTATTTTGTAGGGTACAAAGCTACTGCAACAGGTCCAAAACAACAAGAAATAACAACAAGTTTAGAAAATTACTTCAAGAAGAAGACTGAAGATTATTTAGACGAAGAATCATGGGAAAAAATTGTGGAGTTTGCTATAACACATTTGATCGATTCCTTAGGTACAGAGTTCACGAATAAAGACTTAGAAGTGGGTATTGCTCTTGCTGATAAATTCTTTATTCTAACAGCTGACGAAATTGAAGAAAGATTAGTTGCAATCGCCGAGCAAGATTAGATTTTTACAAATATTATATATATGTGAATGAATAAATAAAACAAATAAATAAAATAAAATAAATCTCAAAGAATTAAAAAACATCAAGAATTTTTTTATACTAGAAACATAAAGTCTTTTGAATATTTAAGTAATATAGACATGTTTAAAAAACATAATATTTAAATGATGTATGGAATAAATAAGTATGGACAATGTTTGACGTATTCATCCCAATCTTTACCATACTTCTTTTTACATTTTGCTTGATCTCTTGCAGTTCTATGAGCTAAAACAACGAAGAAGAAAACTGGGAAGAACCATGGGAATGGAGAATTGAAACCACAAGACAACGCCCATACTAATGATTGTGTCCAATCAGCGGTATAATGAATCTTTCTAGCCCATGTATACCAACCGTCAATTAATAAATAAGAGCCATTCGAGGTTACCATATATTTTGGATTTTCCAAGACTTGATATGGTAAGAATGGGAAAGTCCTTCTAACAGATTTATCACCAGAAATTTGTTTTCTGAATGAATTTTTTTGTGCATTTGTTGTATCGAAGAAATAATAAGCAGTTAATAATACAACGTATAATGCTAAATTGTATTTCCATGACCAGTTATATTCAGATGGATTATGGAAATACAAGTATAAAGTACAATGACAGTAAGTGTATGGAACACCAGCAATATTCCAGAAAATTAGCATAAAACCGAATTTTTCATAGGCCATGTCCCAAGTTGGGACAATTAATTCTTCACCTTTAGCACAAGCATTAGCATATAACCAATGAGCTAACATTACAACACCTAGTTGTGGTGAAACGTAACCATAAACTTCGTATTGTTTTAAACAAGCACCTAATGTGATGAAAAATAAGGTAAACCATGGTAATCTAACCTCAAAGAACATCTTTAAATCAAGGATACCCCATCTTGGATTCAATGGAGCGCCCATAAAGAAATCGTATAAATGGTTACCTGTCATTCTATGGTAATCACGACTAATAAATAAAGTCCAAATATATAAACCAATTGAGAAAGTGAAACCAGATACAATAGCACATGTCATTATTTGACCAAAGATATCGATAATTGTGTATAATTTAAAGATACCAGTGAAATGTAAGGTTAATACTAGAATAGTACTAACGTATAAAGTCCACATTGCATTACAATAATAAGGTAACTGTTTACCTTTTAAATGAGTTAATGGTTGACCTTTAGTCCAAATACCAGGTAAAGTATAATAAAATACAATTTGGAATAACCAAAAAGTTAAAAAAATCGTCCAAGCATATCGAGTTGGAATAGCATGTTCTAAGAATAATTGATATAAAGTACCAATGAAATGTGACCAACTTTCACCTTCGGCAGGTAACGCAATTGAACCATTATAGAATTCTGCGCAGATCCACATATAGTACATTAATAATGGGAACCCAACTAACATACCGATGACACCAGCAACACCACCGAATTCATATTCAATTTCCTCAGGTTTCAAATACTTACCTTGAGGTAAAAAATTTTTAATAACTTCGGTACTTTTCGTACCCCCAGCACTTTGTTTCTTACCAGCCATTGTCTTTCCAAACGCTACCCCAGTACAAACCCGTCAAAAAGCAAGGTCTAAAAATAAAAACATCCTATTTTAATAACTGTCTACTCTTTTAAATGCAAATATTTTTCAAAACCTCGAAGCTTATACGATTTCCATTATCTTCCGTAAACGAAGAAAGAAAACCGTTATTTCCAGCCCTAGGGTCGAAATTTTCGTGGGGGGGTTCAATCCCAAAACCCTAACTTTACCTCTTGCAAAAATTGAAATTTTCAGTTTCAGATATGTCACAGCCCTAATATTGTCGGTCCAAGCCCTATTAAGGGACGGAACTGTTATAAATCGTTACATATTATTTCGGGATCTACTTCCGAGGATTTATTAATCGATGATCCCGATTCAAAATTATAAGAATTATCCAATTGAAATTACAATAAAACATGGATGAGTTGTTGCAAATTTTTACTCTAAGTTCCAAGAAGAGATACCTGTTAAACCGATCGGTGCGGTGTCAGACATTAGGATTGTACTAGAAAAGTTTTAATACAGATTGAAGCCATTTTTTGTGTGTTTTTTCTCGAGAAAGAGTCAAATCACAAGGTTTTTTTATGTAAGAAAAACTAACACATCAATATAACGATATAATATAACATTTACATACGGTCAGTTGTGTGAGAATGGGGACTGATAATAAAATTGAGAAGCCGAGAAATAAAGTCAGGCAAGCTTGTGATAATTGTAGGAAAAGGAAATTAAGATGTACAGGGAAGGAACCATGTTCTACATGTGAAGCTTATTCATGTCCTTGTATTTATTCTGCAAGAACTGCGAACACAAAGAGAGGAAAAGTTAAAAAGAATGAAACCCTCGAACCTATTCCAGTGAATAATGTTTCAGTTGCATTACCAGCGTCCACAAATCCAACGAAATTACCCCCAATGCAAACATCGAATTCAACAACACAATTTATTAATAGTGGGAATGCAATGCATTTGCCAGAATCGACATTGGATAACCAAAGTTTTTTACCAAGAGAAAGTAGTATAACGGCTAAAAATACTTCATCATCATCATATGACGAACCTTCGCAAAATACTCCAATAATACCAAAATATAATCATGAGACAAATTTTATTGCTGAACTTCCTCCAATAGTTAATGGAGATGATGAGCTTTATGAAAATGATGAAAATATTCAAATTAAAATGAATGATTTGCAAAATGCATTGAATCAATTAAGATCTATTACATTAAAGGACAATTCAATTAGTACAAGTATTGATAGTATTACAAAACAAATAACAAATTTAATTAATGAATGGAAACCAAGTATTGATTCAGAAAAACTTTTAAGAGTTAATGAACGAGGGAAAAAATCAATTGAAACTCATTTGATGAAAAATAAATATAATGATCGTGTATGTTTAACAAGGTATGCAATTTGCTCAGATTCAAAAACTGGGAATAGTAAAAACACTCAATTCGAACCAGAAGAACCTTTGATTACAGATATGTTTGGTTTATATTCACCATTTCAAGCTATATCTTTTAGAGGTATTGGTTACATATGTTTAGATTATATGAAAAGAAATAAAACAGAACAAATTCAAAAAACGGTTAAAGAAACATTATATCTAATTTTAAGATATTTTGATATGTGTTATATTCAATTAGCAGAAGGTAAACTTTCGATTGGAAATCCTTTAGAAAATTATTTCTCACGTAGAAATATTGTGGTAACACCACAAAGTCCTGGACCACCTTTAGTATCTACTCCATCGACTGGTACCCCAGGGAGTATAGCACTAAGTAGGCAATCTATTATATCACAATTTATTAAACGTTTTCCACAAAATTTTGTCTTCGAATTAACTGGTATAACGATAGATACATTATTGGATACTGTGTCATCTGATTTTACAATGTTTCGACTATTATTACAAATGTATGATAGTTATAAAAAAGCATTTGAATCATTTATGATCGAAATGACATCTACTGGTTTAAGATTAGAGAACAAAATACCGACATACTCACCTCAAGTGATCCAAAAATTATTATATTTTGCAGAAACTGAACAATTATTATTACCTCTTTGTTATCAATACTATAGAACAACCCAATCCTTTTATTATAAAACAGGCATAAGTATTGATTACTTAGAATTATTAATAACATTAATCGATAAACAATTATCTGCATATGATTATTATAGTGTAACCTTAATTAACGATACTGCAGTAAATCGTGCATTAAAGATGGGTTTATATAGGTGGGAGTACTATGTTGGTTTAGATGAAGAGGAGGCAGATAGGAGAAGACGTATCTGGTGGAACTTGTATTATTATGACAAAAAACTTTCATTATCTGTTGGTGAACCATCGAGTATTAACGATAATATCATATCATGTTTACTTCCAAAGGCGTTTAGAGATGTCGGATTCATTGATTCAAGGACTTTCCTAAATAATGTTCATCGTATTCCAGTTGATTTCCGTTTTGATAATATGTCTATCACCTCTCTTGCTCATTATGGTAGGTTAGGTATGATACAGATTGTCAGCGACTTTCAACTTAATGTATTATACAATGAAAAATACACATCTATTAGAAATTCTGCTCTTCCTCCTCTAGTAAAAAGCAAACTATTTGAAAGTTTAGTAAAAGAATATGATCTTTTAAGATGTAAATTACAAGCATTAAGAAATCATTGTTCTAAATTATTTGAATTGGCATCAAGTGTGGGTTCATCTGGAGCCACATTCATAGACGGTAAACCAGACATTGAAGATACAGCATCGAGATTTTCTTGTTACTTTGAATATCATTTTTCAGTTGTTCTATCCACAATAGATAATCTAGAAGCAAGATTATCATCACCACCATACACTGAACCACAATTTTCAGCAGTAAGTGATATATTTCATGAGATATACTATTCATGGAATAGAATGAACTTATACTTGAATAGTTTTACAAGTGTTTACTCTTTCTGCAGAATTTTTATGTATTACCGTTGTGTCACCGTCCTATTTTTGGGGAAATGTGACTTGCTAAAATCGATGCTAACAAAAGATGATATCAGATCAATTATTTTAGCTTTACATAGATTTAGGCGTCTATGGATATTAACTTTAAACGAAAATTATCCACAGGTAAATGAAAGTCCCATTTACAGAGAATATTGTAAAAATTTATCATTCCTTTGTTTGGCTGGTCGTATAGTTACTAATAAATACTGCAATCAAAACTTAGTAGAGATTGATGAAATAAGAAACTGGTTCCAAGAATATTCTCCTGAGTTAGTTGATTCATTTGATAGTTGCATGGATATAACCTCATCAACTTATAACTATTTGTTAAGCCCAGTCCAAAAGTCTGGTTTCCACTTGCAAGTTAAAAAGATGCTGGAATCTAATTTTCTAGGTAAAACTAAAAGCAAAGTCAATGACATACTGAATAAATCAGATAATAATAAAAATGAAGTTAATGGATATTCACTACCCGTTGGAGGTCATCCATCAGTTCACATTCCGACGGAAGTACCATCAATACCACATGTGGTTACTATGTCGAATGGCAACAATATCCGTGGTGGTAATATTCCGGTCTCCAGTATGATTTCACAAGATATGCAACCAGGTATATATCCTACTTCACAACAAGTCTATCCTGCAGTCAAATTTATGAAGTCCGATACCGATCTAGTTGGTTCTAGAATAGCACCCTTCAATGATGTAAAACAAGAGTTTGGAAATAACCCACGTGTTGGTCCATATGGAAATCCTATCGCTCTTCCGGATGGTAAAATCGGACAACAATCCAATCCAGGAGGTTTGATATCATCTATATCGTCATTCAACTTGGGTACACTTGATGAATTTGTGAATAGTGATATGGGCAATCTCTACAACATTTTATGGAGTGACTTGTATCCTGGTAACGATCACATCAGTTAACAGGATACAAGTCAGTATTCTGTAGACCATAAATAAGTTATATCAATTTATTGAGTTATTAACTAAAATAATTAATTATTAATATTTTTTGATTCTTTACTAAGATTTATTTATACAGATCAATGTATGAAAATACCTAAGATCTCGAAGGCACCTAATCCTAGGATTCTTCTATATGTAGCATTGAGATGATCCTCTTTCCATGTGGAGTGTTTCTAATTGGACCAACCAAGAGTGGAGAAACCATGCCAGAAAGCTTTCCATAAACAACTTCATTTTGATTGTGAGAGACGTCTAGAGCAGTCTGTAAAACATAATTGCCGTAACTATCGTTTAATAAAATTTTGATATCAAGCTCTGCTTTTGTGTTAATTAATTCTAATATTAATGTTTCAGCAACAGTTGGAGTTCTTAGTAATTTTTCCACAACGTTAGATCCAAATTTATGAATTGATAATTCGACTATTTTCGGTTTAATTAAATTAGTAATCTTGTGAGTATAATCAAATTCATTTCTCTCAGATTCTTTGTTGATAACATATTGGACCACATAATTACCAAATGGATCTAAAGTTAGTCTATCAATAAAAGATATCAATTTATCACATAACTTCTTACATTGTTCATTAGTACCATGGTCCAGGCAACGTTGTAAAACACAGCATCCGTGTCTATGAGTGGCAATACTAATACAATCGTTGCAAATAGCATCAAAAATAAATTGAAAGTATTGAGGTTCCAATTTTTGAAGACACTTTTGAATTACGTGATTACCATTAAGATCTTTACTCAATTTAATGACGGAATCCCTTAATGACTTAACTACGACTTGGGCTTCTTCTTCAGTAGTGATGCACTCAATTAATTTTTGCAAAGCTCTTGTACCATGTGGATTTAAAGCAATTTCAACAAATTTTGGGGCAGCAATTTCAGCTAATTCAAATTTTTGTTCTAAAGTAACCTTTTCAATTAATTTTTGAACTAAGTAGTTGCCGAAAGAATCAGTCATTAATTCGATAGTATGTTCCTTGGTTTCTTCAAAAATTGGATCAGCAGCTTCTTTACCTAACATATCTAATTGTTTTTGTAAAAATCTACAACCATGTTGGTCCTTACAAAGAGTGTAAATGCTACCAACAAATTGATCTAAATGCATCTGCAAAACGAGCCGCTTCTTCCATTTTAGCTTGTGAGTATTGATTATTACCACCATAGTTATAACCATAGTAATTGTTTTTGCCATGTTTATTCTTGCCATTAAAATGGCCATTTCTGTTATTTGCACGACCATGGCCCTTCCCATTGCTAATACCCATCATATTCATATCACCATGTGGACTATGAGGACCATTCATTGAAGGCACCATACCATTAAATGGTGGACCATTGTATAACCATGGTGGTGGACTACCACCATGTTGATGTTGCATCATTTGGAAATGTTGTGGATGTGGTAATGTACCATCTTCTTGAACTTTTGTTGAATTGTTACTTAATGGATCAGTACCATGTGGTAACATTTGAATTGGAGATGGAGAAATGTGAGGAATTGGTGATTGGCCATGCATTGCCGCGTTTGGACCACCTAATACTGGCGAGAATGATTGAAATGGAGCACCAAACTCATAGGCTCCTGGAAATGGAGAGTGCATACCGTTCATTAAAGGGCCATCAGACATGTGTTTTAACAATGGACCACCATATGGGTATGCAGCAGCATAGGTGTGTGGATTATTCATATCTTTCATTTTAGAACTATCTTCATCAGTTTTCTTAGACTTGACTTTTCCTAATTCAGAACTATTTGGTACTGCAAACAAAGTATCACGGTCCGATCTTTGAATAGATGTAGATTGAGTTCTTGTCTTAGCACCGACGGCAGACATTACACCTAAATTTGTGGAACTTGATTCTAATGTGCTACTCGGGTCTGTAACTTGATCAGATGGGACAGTAGGAGGTGCTTTATTGACGTCGAATTCATTGGTAGATATAACATGGAAGGTTTGTCTTCTAAAAGCAATGTTCGAATTTGCCTCATTTTCTTTTGTTGCACCATCTTCAATAGCAGATGAAGCATCGATCTTGACTCTATTATGTTCTGTTCTATTTGGATTTGGCCATAATGGATCACTGAATACAGCTGGATGAGCATTTGGATCACCATTTGCTTTTAAGTTCGAAGCAAAAGTCGGATTTAACCCCAATGGAGAAGAAATAGTTGGTAGATTTGGAAAACCTTGTATATCACCACTGTGATTGAACATAATTGGACCTGGTGGTGGATTGCCAATTGCCATTTGATTTTCTTGGAAATCTGCAGGTGGATAAAAACCTGGTTGATGTGGCATGTGCATCATTTGATTGTAAGGCATGAATCCCATACCCATCATATGATGTTGTTGAGGGAACATCTGAGATGGTGGAACATTGTTGTATTGTGTCAATGGAACTTTAGCATTTCTTTCAACTGTTTTCACCTTTTCTGGATTATCAACAACGTCCAGGTTCAATTCCTCTAATGCAGCAGTAATAGTCTTTGTAACTACTGGATCTGCAGAATCAGCCTTAGCTTCTTTAGCATTTGATTGATCAGAAGACATGAATCAAAATAATAGATGGTAAAAATTTAATATATCAATGAAAATAAAAAGAAAAGAATAGAAATATTATAATATACAAATTAAGTTTTAGAAATTCTTAATGTACAGAGACAACAAAATAAGAGACGGATAGTCTAATAATCTACAATAATAAAATTGTTGTCTAACTAAAATACAATATAATGTACAAAAATAGGTGTGAAAAAAAAATTTGACGTCGTCTTCTTTTCTACCTCGAAAAAATCAATCTAACACTGAAACGCCAAATTAGGTGGAATATAGTTCTTTGAATCTACTTTGCTAAATTTATCCCAAATTATCATCTATCTAACAGCAAAAATCATCAGTTTCATTAAATCAACCTTGAAAATTTGCCAAATATCAGCGAAAAAGCCCATTGTCCATATTATTTCGTAAGTCATGATAATAATAGCAAAATAAGAAAAGAGCAACTAAAAAATGTTACAACTTATTTTATATTGAATTAAGTGTTAAATGATATATTAAGTATTAAAATATTAATTAAAAATGAATAAATTATTGTGCGTATACGTGTGTGATTGTGTGTGATTTTATATAAAAAGTATATTAAAAATTAATATCAACTAAAATGATTAAAGTTAAAATGAAATTAAATGTGCAGTGGATTGTACTTTCCCTTATATTTTGAGATTTATGTTTTGACAATGGAACATAAGAAACACTTGTTTAAGTTATAACTATTGAATTAATAAACCAATAATGTGTGTGTGTGTGTGTAAAATTGGAATATCAAAACAATTGCTATAAATTTAAGAGTAACTTCTGTCACTATCAATTGAGATGAAAATTATAATGTATCATATCTCAATAAAGTAAGAAAAAATGTAAAAAAGATAAAATTTTTTTTTGGAATTAAGCGTTAAGAACAACTTAAAAAGATTAGTTTTCTTTTTCGTGTTGAGTTGAGACTCTTTGCATAGCAGTTAAGAAATCTTCAACAGATCTGGAAGAAGTTGAAGATTTCTTACTGAAACCTTTACCGTTCATTAATCTATCGAAAGCTTCAGATTCTGACATTTGGTAGTAAGCACCACCCATAACACAGAAGACACCAATAGACCAGATGTAAACACGGACGACAGTAACAATATCAGTCCAGTTTACAGACCACCAACCGAATAAGGTAAACATAGTAGCAATAACATCGACACCGAAAACGGCACCGGCTAATTGCCAGGATGGAATTGAAGACCAGAATGGACCAACAGCTCTTGTAATGAAGATTAACCAATTTTCGGTTAAAGAAATTTGTAAGAACATAACACCATCAATAGAACCGAAGTTTTGAATAATACCACCCTTTGGTAAGAACATAGTAGTTAAAGTAATCCAAGAACCGATAGCTAAAATTATACCTAAAATAATAGACATACCCCATAATCTTGGTAAATCCCATTTAACTGGTTTTTGAGAAAATGGAGCATTATCGTAAGCAATAGCTAATGTAGCAACATCAGCGAAAATGGCAATGAAAACAATTAAGTTAATATCTAAGGAGTTGTCTAAGATAGCAATCCATAAACCTAAGAAGATTTCTAAATGTAAGGATAAAGCAATACGGTAAACAACGTAAGCGTACATTCTATGGAAAATTTGTCTGGAAGTCTTTAAAGCATCAATAATAGCAGATAAACCTGGGGCTAAGAAAACAATATCAGCAGCGGATCTAGCAGCATCAGTAGCACCTTCGACGGCAATACCAGTATCGGCTTTCTTTAAAGAAGGAGCATCATTAACACCATCACCAGTCATAGCAACTAAATAACCTCTTTGTTGTAAAATTTCGACAACTCTGTATTTATGTTGTGGGAAAACTTCAGCAAAACCATCGGCATTTTCAACGAAATCAGCTAATTCAGAACCTGGCATATCACCACCACCACCTAAACCTAATCTTTCAGCGTTGTAAATGTTAGCACCTAAACCTAATTGTCTACAAGTTTCCTTAGCGATACCAACAGCATCACCAGTTAACATTTTAACTCTTAAACCTAATCTTCTAGCTTCATTAACAGTTTCAGCGGTATCATCTCTTGGTGGATCCATACATGGCATAACACCTAAAATTTCCCAATGACCTTCACCTCTCTTTCTAGCAACACCTAAAGCTCTGAAACCTCTTGAGGCTAATTCAGCGACTTTATTTTCGTAGTTTTCATGAACATCTTCTGGAATTGGATGATCTTCTTCGACAGTTTTTAAAACGAATAATGGAGCACCTTTAACACAAACAATTCTTTCACCTTCTGGAGATTCAACAACGGCAGTAACTTTCTTTGAGACAGGATCGAATGGATGGAATTCTAAAACTTTGTATTTAGTTAAAGCATTTTTAGCGGTTGGGTATTGAGCTAAAGATTTTAAGAAAGCTTTATCGATAGCATCTAAACCTTTCTTCTTTCTAGAAGCGGCTAAACAAGCAGTTAACATTAAATCATCAGCAGAAACACCTTCAACAGTGTATGGTTCATGTAAAGATAACTTATTTTTAGTTAAAGTACCAGTTTTATCGGAACATAAAATTTCAACACCTGCTAAAGATTCAATAGCAGATAATTTTTGAACAATAGCTTGTTTTTTAGCTAAATAAGCGGCACCAACAGCCATAGTTGTTGTAACAACAGCTGGTAAACCGACTGGAACACCAATAATAGTAATACCTAAAGTATATCTTAAGATTCTAACGATACCATCAGTTCTGTAGAAAGCGGCGGTCCAAACTAATAATAAAGTAACAATAACTAAGACTAATAAGATAATACCAATACCATTTAAAACTTCAGTGAAATGACCTTGACCACCAGCGGCTTTATTAACTAAAGCAGCGGCTCTACCGACAAAAGTGTTATCACCGGTAGCGGTAACAACCATAAAAGCTTCACCTCTTTTAACTGTAGAAGAAGAGAAAGTTTGATCACCATAATGTTTATCAACGGCTAAAGATTCACCAGTAATAGCAGATTGATCAATTTGAACAAAACAATCTTCGGTGACAATTCTACCATCGGCTGGAATAATAACACCGTCTTCTAATTGTAAAATATCACCTGGAACGACTTCGTTAGCTGGAATTTCAACTAATTCACCATTTCTAATAACGACAGCAGAATTAGCTAAAGTTTTCTTTAATTCATCGACAATTGAACCAGCTTGGAATTCTTGAACAAAACCAACAGCTGCATTTAATAATAATAAAGCACAAATAACACCAAAATCAACCCAATCGGAAAGACCAGCGGCTAAAATAGCAGCAGCTTCCATAACAAATTGAATTGGACCAATGAAAAACATTAAAAATTTAACAATTAATGATTCATTTTCTTCGGACATTTGATTTAGACCGAATTTCTTTCTTCTATGAGCGGCTTCATCAGAGGTCAAACCGTAAGATGGATCAGTTTGTAACATTTCTTCTGGAACATTTCTTGCTTCACCGGCGGCAGCTGGACCGTCATCTTCTTCAGAATCAGAATCAGCACCATTGTTTGATTGTAATTCCTCGATTAAAGCATCGATATCGTCATCATCTGATTCTTCATCAGAAGATGATTGAACAATTTGAGGTGGTTTTTCATCGTTGCTTTCGGCAACGTTTGATTTAACAGACATAATTTTAATCAATTATAAATTATTTTCTTATCTTTTTATATAATATTAGAAAAAAGAAATGAAAAAAAAAAAATTTTATAATTTTCTTCCTGTAGAAAAAATAATTAAACAAAAATAAATGTCTTGCTTGGTTTGTATTTCGTAATGAAAAAAAAAAATTGAAAGGAAAACAAGAGGGGAATAATAAATTAATAAGAAAGAATAGCAAATAATTGAGTCACTTATATATGGGGAAATGAGAGAACGATGGAGTGTGAATGAGAGATATATGAATGGTTCCACTCTGAACGGTGCAAATGGGAAACAAAAAAAAAATTTTTTTCATTATTCCTTCGAACAAAAACTGATGATAAAATAATTCGTAAAATAACTTGATTACGTTTTTTTTTGTTTTCAGATTCCTGCATTTGGAACGGAAAAGAAAAGAAATGAGATTTGTTCGACCCTCGTTCGACTCGTTCGGCTGTCGAGCAGCGTGTTTTCTTTTGCTTTGTTTTGTTTTCGGTTTTCGGTTTTCGGTTCTGACGAATAAAATATCTCATTGCATTTTTTATATCGCACCTTGACAACCCGCGCAGAACCAGAACCAGGTATTATGTAAACATGTGGCATCGCAGGAGGGGCATTTTTTTTTCAATAATCGCTCAGTACAGAAAGAATGGCTGTTTGGTTTTTCCGGCAAGCTGAGAGTAGTTTTTGTTTTTTTGTCTTTTTTGTTTATAATTTTCTCGTTGCGGTTTGATAACGACGAGGCCCCGCCCAAAACGGATTAATTTTCGATTGGACACAATCTCCACCCACACACCGCATTTACGAAATTGCCGTTTCGAGTATATAATTGTGCTCGTTTCTTTTGCAGATCCCTCTGGTGCCCGCATTGGGTATACTCCGTACCTCACACAAACGAATTTGAAACAGCCGCATCCGCCAGCCGGTTATGTAAGCCATCGTAAAGGAAAATGAAAAAAAAGAAAAAAAAGAAAAAATCGAGTGGGTCGGATCTCGAAAGGCTCTCTCACCTTATAAGAATTGAATTACTTTAAATTCATTGGCATCTAACGCAACTTAAACCAAAATTCCAAAATAACTATACAATGTCTACTACTGTCAATTATCCAAAAGAATTTAAAGGTTTCGCTATTACCGATCCAAAGAATTGGGCAAATCCAAAATTGACATCTTATGAACCAAAAAAATTTGGTTCAAATGAAGTCGATATTGAAATCGAATGTTGTGGTATCTGTGCATCAGAATTATTCAGTTTGAAAAATGATTGGTCTGATAGTCCATTGGCTTGTCTATCATCAAAATATGGTCCAAAATCACAAGTCGTAGGTCACGAGATCGTCGGTAAAGTTGTCGCTATTGGTGAAAATGTTACTTTATGTAAAATTGGTGATAGAGTTGGTCTTGGAGCTCAAGCATCTTCTTGTATGTCATGTCAACGTTGTAAAACAAATAATGAACAATACTGTTCAAAAGCTGTAGGTACTTATTGTGATCCATATGAAGATGGTTACGTAAGTCAAGGTGGCTACGCATCTCATGTTAGAGCAAATGAACAATTTTGTTTCCCAATTCCAAATGAATTAAAATCGGAAATTGTAGGACCTTTAATGTGTGGTGGTTTAACCGTTTACTCCCCAATTAAAAGAAATATCGAAGGTATTCAAAATCCAAAAGTCGCTATTATTGGTATCGGTGGTTTAGGTCATATGGCAATTATGATTTCAAAAGCATTAGGTGCAGAAGTTACAGCTTTTTCAAGAACTTCAGCCAAAAAAAATGATGCAATTAAAATGGGTGCTCATAATTTCGTCGCTACCGCTGAAGATAAAAATTGGTCAAAAAATTATTTTGATTCATTCGATTTAATTTTAAATTGTGCTTCATCGACAAAATCTTTACAATTAAACGATTTATTACCATGTTTAAAAATTAATAAAAGATTCTTATCCGTTGGTTTACCACATAAAGATGAAGAATTTGATTTAAAACCAATTCAATTTTTTTCAAATGGTTCAACAATTGGTTCATCAAAATTAGGTTCTAGAAAAGAAGCTATAGAATTATTAAATTTAGCCGTTAAAGAAAAATTCGTCCCATGGATCGAAGAAATTAAAATTAGTGAAGCTGGTGTTCATGAAGGTTTAACTAGATTAGATAAAGGTGACGTTAGTTATAGATTTGTCTTAACCGGTTTCCATGATTTCTTTGGTACCGGTAAATAATTTTTCACATACTATATATATATTATATTGTATTATATTTAATTACTACCTCCCGTCTATATAAATGATTTGCGCAAAAACGTCCCTTATTCCTTGCGGAAATTTCTTTAAAATTTAAAAAAAGAAGGCACAGTTTAAGGAATTCTATCGACTTCTATTTAAGAAAACTCTATAAACTAATAGAAAATTGGTTACACCTAGAATAGAATATTGAAAAACATTTTACCTGGCTATATATTTTTTCTTATATTCAAGCAACAATAAGTATCGAAAAAAAACAATCAGTATCGATCTTTTAGTTTAGCATTTGTTTTTATTTTTTTGGTGTTAATTCCAAATTTGTTCCTATTTTTATAAAAATAAAAGGGTTGTAGAATACAAACCAATTTTCATTTGTTAATTCATAATGTCACCTAATGATAATAATGCTACTAATGAACATCAAGGTTTGCTAAGACACAGATTAACAGGTCATTATGGGACTGTTGAAAAAAAAAGTGAAAAGTTCCCTTTATCCCCGGACGATTTAGCAGATTTACATAATCCCAAATCTTTATCGGTTTTCAATAAAATTTTCAGTAATGATCCTCAGAACTTATATAAATTCTTAAGAACAGATCTGGAAAATGGTATAACTGTACCTAACGGTACAAATTATCATGATACGGAACGTTTCAGGATTTATAAAGATAATAGAATTCCAGAAAGGGTCGGTAAATCTTTCTTCCAATTAATTTGGGAAGCATTACAAGACAAAACAATGATTTTGTTAACAGGTGCAGCTATTGTTTCATTTTTACTAGGTTTATATGAATTATTTTATCAACCCCCACAATTTGATCCGGAAGGTAATCCAATAAGACAAGTGGATTGGATCGAAGGTATTGCAATTATGACAGCTGTAGTTGTTGTCGTATTCGTCGGTGCATTAAATGATTATCAAAAAGAATTACAATTTGCAAGATTAAATAAACAAAAAGAGGATCGTGAAATCATTGTTATAAGAAATAATAATGAAGTTTTAGTTTCAATTCATGACATCTTAGTCGGTGATATAATAGGCTTACAAACAGGTGATGTAGTCCCTGCAGATTCAATTTTAGTTTCAGGTACATGTGAGGCTGATGAGTCCTCTATGACAGGTGAGTCAGATACGATTAAAAAAATTGATCTTTCTACAGCATTAAAAGAATATAAAAACTTAAAAGATAAAAATCCAGACACTTCTTTAGATATAGGTGCTTCAACTAAAGATGGTGACAAAGTTCCAGATTGTATGCTAATATCAGGTTCAAAATTATTATCTGGTTTAGGTAAAGCTGTAGTTACCTCAGTAGGTACAAATTCAATTTTTGGTAGAACAATGATATCTTTAAAAGTTGAACCTGATATGACACCGTTACAAGAACGTTTAAGTCAATTAGCTGATAGTATATCAGTGTATGGTTGTGTTGCTGCAATGATTCTATTCTTGGTTCTATTCATCAGATTCTTATTTTATGTTCTGTTACCAAACGGTAGATTTCATGATTTGGATCCTGCTCAAAAAGGTAGTAGATTTATGAATATTTTCATTACTGCAGTTACAATTATCGTTGTGGCTGTTCCAGAAGGTTTGCCGTTAGCTGTTACGTTAGCATTAGCATTCGCAACAACTAGAATGACAAAAGATGGTAATTTGGTTAGGAATTTGAGAGCTTGTGAAACTATGGGCTCAGCAACAGCTGTTTGTTCGGATAAGACAGGTACTTTGACAGAAAATATTATGAGTATTGTCAGAGGTGTATTCGGTAATTCACATTTTGATGACGGTAATTATGCAAAAGCTGGTAAGAAATCATCGCATGATATATTTAATAACCCCGATAAATATTGCTCCAAAGAATTAAGAAATGATGTTTTATCGAATATTGTACTAAATTCAACTGCTTTTGAAAATGCCGAATATATACCGGAAAAGGATAATAATGATAGTACTGATTCCACTACTATTGACCACGATGATTTAATTACAACAATTGCAAGAGGTAGAATTGAAGCTTATATTGGTTCCAAGACAGAAACTGCTTTACTGAATATGTCAAGAAGAGCTCTGGATTTGGAATTTGGTGCATTGCAAAAATTGAGGAAAAACACAGCTGAATATTTCGAAATCGAAAAAGTTGTTCAAATTATTCCATTTGAAAGTTCACGTAAATGGGCAGGTGTTGTTGTAAAACTACAGAATTCAGATACTCATAGATTTTTTATTAAAGGTGCCGCAGAGATTGTTTCTAGCAAATGTCAGTATAAAAGAAATTCGGACAATAAGTTGATTCAGATTGATCAAATTATTGGTGATGAAATTAAATCAGAGATTAAAAGTTTAGCAAGTGATGCTTTGAGGGCTATTTCTCTAGCTCATAGAGATTTCTTGAACTGTAAATCTTGGCCACCAAATGATTTGATCGATGAATCAGAAGAAAATAGCGATATTGTTGAAGCTTCACCAGAATTATTATTTGGTAAAATTTTAAAGAACGATACAGAAAAGGATTCGTTGATTTTGGATGGTATTGTTGGTATTCAGGATCCTTTACGTAAGGGTGTTAGGGACTCAGTACAAGAGTGCCAAAGAGCAGGTGTTACAGTTCGTATGGTTACAGGTGATAATATCATGACAGCAAGAGCCATTGCCAAAAATTGTAATATTCTAAACAATAATCATTTTGAGGACCCTAACTGTGCTATGGAAGGTCCGGCTTTCCGTAAACTGAATGAACAACAGCGTAAGAAAATATTACCAAAATTAAGAGTCTTAGCTAGATCATCTCCCGAAGATAAGAGAATATTAGTTGAGACACTCAAGAGTATGGGCGATGTTGTTGCTGTAACTGGTGATGGTACAAATGATGCACCAGCTTTGAAGTTAGCTGATGTTGGTTTTTCTATGGGTATATCTGGTACTGAAGTGGCAAGAGAAGCTTCGGATATTATTTTAATGACTGACGACTTTTCTGCAATCGTTGATGCCATTAAATGGGGCAGATGTGTTTCCATTTCAATCAAGAAATTTATTCAATTTCAATTAATTGTTAATGTTACAGCTGTGATACTAACTTTTGTTTCTGCTGTCGCCTCTGAGGATGAAACATCAGTTCTAACAGCTGTTCAATTATTATGGGTTAACCTTATCATGGACACTTTAGCCGCATTAGCATTGGCCACGGACAAACCAGACCCAAATATTATGGATAGAAAACCAAGGGGCCGTCGTACACCACTAATTACTCCTTCAACTTGGAAGATGATTCTTGGACAAGCAACTTTACAATTAATTATTACGTTCACTTTACACTTCCATGGACAAAAAATTTTCTTTCCAAATAAAGAAACCTTAACTGGTTTCGAACAACAACAATTGAATGCAATGACTTTCAATACGTTTGTTTGGTTGCAATTTTTCACCTTGATTGTTTCTAGAAAGTTAGATGAAGCTGATGGTATTACAAACTGGAGATCTAGAGTGACGAAAGTCAATTTGAATTTCTTTCAAGATCTATTTAGAAATTACTATTTTCTATCAGTGATGGCGCTTATTGGTGGTTGTCAAGTTTTGATTATGTTCTACGGTGGTGCACCATTTTCTATTGCTCCCCAAACAGCAGCAATGTGGAAAACAGCTATACTATGTGGTACGCTCTCTTTACCAGTTGGTGCCATAATTAGAATCATTCCAGATGAAGTTGCAATGAGACTATTCCCACAGAGATTATTTGATCTAGCAAATTACTATATCAGTTTCGAGTTTTTAAGACATAAATACAATAAGCCAAATGATGAAGAAGCCCAGCAGTATGAAGAAAGTGATATTACAAGCTCTTCAAGCTCAGCTGCATTCTACTAGTCATTTTTGTATTGATAATATACTTGCATTCAATATCATACAGAAACTAAATATGTTTCTGATTCTAAAACACAAGAGCTATGCTACAACATAGTAAATATCGATCGATGTTCTTGAAATTAATATTCTGATGATGCCATTGGACCGTTACATCCACGTATATATTTATTTTATTCTAGATATTATTTACTTTAAACAGAATAACATTCCTTTCGGCAGATATATCTCTAAATCCACTTTTAGTAATTCACTCGAACGGGATAATTCGTGTGTATGCATATTAATCAATATTGTAACTTTATATATTAGATATTAAAATCTTTCTCGATATCTTTAGTTTCAATGTATTGCTGACTAGCTTTAGAAACGTTATCTGAAAATTTTGAATATTCTTCATAAAATAACGTCAAACCTTTAAATATCGGAGTTAATTTAGAAAATTGCTCAATTTTGGTTAATAAATTGAGATTTCTCTCTTTCGATGATTCATTTTTAAGTGCTTCATTCAAAGACTCTATTAATGTCTCTTCTAGAGTTCTTAACGAAATCGTGAAGTCCTGAAGTGATATGTTTCCAATTTCAGATTTGGATTTAGCGCCACTGGAAATACTTAATATACTTTGCAGTTGATCGAAAAGATTGAGGACGCCACTTAGTCTCTCTTTTGCAAACTCTAATTTCCTTGACTTTTCTATTATATCTGTCTCATCCTCGTATTGTTGATCTAGGGAATCCAATTCTTCGTCTACTTTTCTGATATCTGTTTGTACTGATCTTACAGCGCTTCCTAAAGTATCTAAATAATATTCTAATTTTGATGCACCCAATATCAGTGAACTATTATACTGAGTTTTACTATCATGTTGTTCATCATCCAAATCATTCTTTGGGGAACTAGAATTCCATGTACCAGGTAATGTCTCAGATAACCTCTCTAAATTCCATATTGTTTTTTCCAATTCTGAAGTCAAATTTCTTGTATAATAATCTAATCTAGCCAGTAAAGAAGATGATGTGTGTTGTAATTGATTCATATCCTGTGCTCTTGTAGTAGACAATAAAATGTCTACGAAAGCTTGAGGGACAAAATTCTCATCTAAGAAGATTTCCAGAATTTCATCCTTTTCAAGTCCAGTACTATCAGCTTTATCTAATGACATCAATTCCTAGGTTATTTAAAGAACTACAGTTTCTATTCTTTTAGGCGATCTTGCTGTCTTAATTATAATATTAATATTTCAGAAATCGAACTATTTTTCAACTTTAGGACAAGGCGCAAAGCTTTCTCTGTCAATCTAAAGAGAATCAAATTGAGTCAAATTTACAATCAAATAGTTAATAAGTCTTTATTATAAGTACTATCACTTGTACGTATTTATATCTGGATTAGAATTTATTACTTAACTTACGGAGTAAAGAATTGTAAATAACAATGACGATAAAAAGATAGATAAATAGTATTCATTCATAGTCGCTTATAGGGAAGAGATAGTTGACCCTATTGGTGTTCAGCTGAAGCATATGTAACAACAACAATTCGTATATATATGAAATTTTTTTTTTTTTTTTTTTAGGCCTTTAAAAAATCTTGTTATCCTATTTGCTCGATAGGTGGGATCAGACATTACCCTATTCAATCGAGAATTTAACTGTTGGCGAAGATAAACTACTGAATATACTTTAGTTTGACTGATACCTATTCATATAAATTGGTCAATTGTACATATATAAAGTACCAAGTATAATTAAAAAATTACTCTTACAAAAATTAGTTTTCAATTTGATGTGGGAATTGATTTTTTTTTCTCAATGAACTTGTTATATTTAAGCCTAAATAGAAACAGACAATTTTAGAGAGCATATTCTGCACAGAAACCAAATTTTCCGACAGCAACTAAATTTTGAACACCATTTATTTGTGTGTAAGTGGCTATTTGTGAAACATGAATATCATCAGAGACTAAGAAAGATGGGCAGCTTGTATCTAATTCTTTACTAGTTTCATCTAGTTTCATTGCTAAACTTGTATCAATACCGGTTGAAATTATTATATTATTTGATTCATATAATATAGAATTTATAGGTGTTTCATTTTTCACAGTAACATTTGAAAGAGATTTTTCTGGAAATCTCAAGTCCCAAGTTGCAATTTTTCCATTTTCATATCCAGAATACACGTAGTTTGGATATGCACGGTTAGTAGTAATACAATTACAAGGTGACATAAATTCACTAGGTAATTGAAGTTGCTGAGTTTTGGAAAATATGTCGAACAATGTTATAACACCGGAATTATGGGCTGCTAAAACATTTTTTCCTTCCGTTTCAAATTCAAGACGTTCATTAGCAGTATAATTTTCCAATAAATTCTTTTCTGAAATGAGGCTCAGTTCATTAATCCCGTCTGATGGATTTTCTTTTCTTGCAAATGTATGAATGTTACTTCCAGAGCCACATTCCCATAACCGGACAGTACCATCTTTTGAAGATGACAGAACATTTCTACCTCTTCCAATTATTGCAGTGTCAGTGACTGTAGATGTGTGACCAATAAACGTTCTTGGATTTGAACCATCTTCCACTGAGAGAATTTTTAATTGCATATCAGATGACGAGGATAAAATAACTTGACCACTTGGAAAAAATTTAACAGAAGTTATATCACTGGCATGAGCATGTTCATATTCTCTTTCAATTTGGAAATTTCCATTAAATAAACTTATGTTACCCTCGGAATCACCTAAAACATATCGTAGTTTTGGCTCTTCAGAAATGTCAAGAGTTGTCCAGTTTGAATTTGACCTTTCTGCAGTCCAATCCTTGATAATTGTCTTAAAATTAAAGGCTTCTCCATCCAAAACAGCACCATATTTATTGGAACCTATTTTTTTAAATTGGTTGCCTCCACCAACATTAAATGAATTTTCCTCTTCAAGTAATCTTATTGTATATTCTTGAACCTCATCTTGTGATTTATCAACATTTATAAAAAAGGTGTCATCTGAGATAGCACCTTGACCCTTATCCTTTATAACATTCTCAAAATCGTATTGAATATGTGCAGTTCGAATCTCTTTCGACATTATTGTATATTATTCTGAGTTTTATTTATATTTGGGAATCTTATTATAAATTTGGCATATCCTCTCTGTTTAAAAGATTTTTGCTTTTTTAACCTTTCATATCAGTTACAAAACATTAAATTTTATATAAAAGCGTTAAGCTTGAAAAATAATGCTAATACTTCGATACCATCTGAAAAAAAAAAAAAAATTCAAATAGAAAAAAACATGAAGTTGAAAGTAAGATATTGATTCTCGTTTCTAGGAAACTAAGATTTACAGAGTTAACTATTACTGATAATACCTTACTAATTTTTACCATAACAGCTCAAATATATAGATTTATAACCCAGAGTAGGTTCAGCGTATCAACTAAAATCTAATAGCCAATCAGTCAATATCTTTTCAGTATCTAATCCTTTGACAGTTTTAACTAGAATAAATTCATAAAGTTCATTATCATTCCAGAGTGTTGCTAATAGTATTTCTAAAAATCCTCTAAAGATCATCAATCAATTGATCTTAGGGATATTGGTTGAACATAACATGATAACGGATATTCCTTTCACTGATTTTGATATACATCAGGTAATAGTACAAAAAGATATTCCATAACTGTTGAGCCTTTTGTATGCCAATCGATTGTTACACCCCTGTTGAACTAGTCTTTTCGATGCATACATAAGCAGTAGAAGTCCTAATGGTACGACCTCCTGTCCTAGGTTCCTTTTTCTATCTAGAATCCAAAATCTATCGTTGGCTTCTTCCTGAATCTTCAATTCACCATTTTTACTATCATTACTTTCTGTCTGAAGCGATTTTAAAGCAAAGAAGCGTAAATGTAGTCGATAGAGAAATACATACAATGAACTTGGGTAAAATGAAGTTTTTTTTTGGGAAATCTATGCTTCTACTTTGCAACAATCTCAATGAATCAGTCCAATTCTCTCTTTTATATAGTCATTCTCTGTACGAGAAATATTTTTTTTGCTGTCAGCTCTATTATATCCCAAAAGATTTGATTCAACTTAAAACGACTTCACGTAAACTCTATCGGTATTTTGGGCTAGTGCTCCTTTATTTTTAGGCAAAGATGCACACTTGAATATGTCTTTAGTCATACTAAATTGTAGACCTAATGTAACAGATGAAAAATCGTCTATAAAGTGTAGACAAGGCCAGAGGTAAGAAAAGTAATGATTTTTAGTTTTAGTATTCGTCACTTGCTTTGGAATTCTTAAATTGTTGTGCCATCTGGACCAACATCGGCGAATATGTAGATGCTTCCCTCATATTTGGATCAGTTATAACGTTAACAAGCGTGTAGGACTGTATAGTTTCAACGTATAGTACTAATGGAAACTTGATGATATCGAGCATATATGTATGCCTAATACTATGCCTCGGTGGAACTTAAATCAGTGACATTTTCAAGATGCAACAGATGCATAATTACAACAGAAGAAAAATAGCTAATAATAAGGCAACATCAAGAGGGTTAAGTCTGTTATTTCTTTCAATATCTTTATAGACATTGGTCTTAGAGATATATTATTCTCGCTGATAATAGGTACTATAGAATATACATTTAAAAGAAACATTTGTATCTTTTCTGAAGCCTTGTTTTTTCTAAAATGAAGATGTTTATAATGTCATCGATATTAATGCTGAAATTGTAGAATTTGACAAAGTCGTTATTTTATTTCTAATAAGATTTGAGTTGATCATAATTGAGATTTCCGCACTGAATTATTTATATGATCATTAATAGATTTGCTAAAAAACGGGTAAAAGAATCTGGCACCATATATATCATCTTGTGGAATTGCCCATTCAAGGGTTCTCCCAGATTTAACAAATTTCTCAATGTGACCTTTGGTACTCTTTTTTAGAATGTTGTCAGTATCAAAACTATATGTACAAGGTGACTATAGATTATTCGAACTACAAGTTAAGCAGGATCTAGTTCTACTATATTTCAATTTATGGGAATAACAGTATAAGCATGACTTGATTTTTCTTTTCCTACTAGTTATCTTTTTTAACATAGACCGGTACTTGCCTTTAGTGAATCTGGTAAGTGAAGTTACACTGAGGAATATACTTCAGGAATTGGGCGATTATTGAGGTTATCTACGTGATAAGGTTGGTTTTCAGAAAAAACGGCAACAAACTTTCTAGGTTGATTGACAATAATGAGCTCTTAAACTCAAAATACTAACTTAGTAATAATAACTATTTGGCTTCCTGAACAAATCCAAGATTTGTACTTGTTTAATCTAAATGAAAATACAACAAACATATAATTTAAACTTTTATTTTTCGGAGAGCGTGTACAAAATAAAATTTAAAAAATATATATTTTTATATATAAAAATTAATAGCTTTCACGTGGGCGACGTGCTTAGTAAACGCGAAGTTTGTTTGTGTCATAGAGGTTATAAGGTTAATTTTAAGATAGTCAGTTATTTATTTGATGTATATGTACAATACTGGATAGTTGTATTAGATTACTAATTTGTTTTGTGTCGTTCTAAAGTATTACGCAAAAAATAATTTTATTTGTCATTTGGGCTACTGTGTATGGAGCACTAGAAAACTATGAATAATAATTTAAATGTTATTTTGAAGGAATAATTGTGTACAAGATCAGAATATTATTATTGATCGACCTACCGAACATATACTGTTATTTTATACTTCTGGAGAAATAGGTATTATAATTGATTGTCATTTTTGATGTTTTTTCAAAGCGAAAAATTTTGTTGGTGAAATTTAAAAGTTGTAAAACTAATTAAAGCTGATGGATGCCCAAAAGTAGGATAAATTTGTTACAATAACTATAATAACTACAATATATCAAGGTTTACTACTATGTCTGATTCCGATTCTGATGTTGAACTATCTTTATCCGCTAATGCGTTAGCTGCATTAGCAGAATTTAGAGAAGAAGAGAAAGAACGTACTCAAAATTTTGAGAAGTTATACCATGCTACTGATGAAGCATACCAAAATAGTAAAAAAGAAGGTATGAAATTATTCCAAGAAGATTGGCAACTATCCCAATTTTGGTATAGTGACGCTACTGCCGACTTATTAGCTGATGCATTATTAGATCAAGCCGATGAGGATACTGTAATTGCAATTGTAAGTGCGCCTTCAGTATATGCTGCTATTCAAAAACGACCAGAAAAAAGTATACCGACCAAGCATATTTACTTATTTGAATATGATAAAAGATTTGAATTAATGGCAGGCAAAGAACATTTTGTTTTTTACGATTTTAAGAGTCCAACTGAATTTGAATCTAATATCAAGCATAAAGTTGATAGATTGTTAATTGATCCACCATTTCTAAATGAAATTTGTCAAACTAAATCTTCCATTACTGCAAAAGAGTTACTTGCTACAAATGATGGTTCCAAGACTTCTAAAGGTGGTTTGAAACATCGTTTAATTTCATGTACTGGTGAAAGAATGAGAGATATTATGAAGAAAGTTTATCCTGATTCTCATATTACAACTTTCTTACCTGAACACGGTAATGGTTTAAGTAACGAATTCAGATGTTACGCCAACTTTGAATGGAAAGGATGGAAATTCGACGATCTAGAATAACCTTATATAGTATCAATTTTAAATATAAGATTATTTTATTATGTAAACTTTTTTCATAGATTATGGCATCGCCTAACAGATTTTTTTCGGGTATATGATTTTCTCGTTTAGCGTAAATCAGGAAAACCCGAGAAACTAGCAACAAAAGCTATATAATATAATATACAACTAATTATGAAATTTTCCTAAGGAACAGTTTATCCATAACAGTAAACAAATTGTTATTTTGCTCGATTTTTATTATTATTGGAATCTAGATAAACAAGTGATCACTTTAGTTCATTTGTTTGGAAAAGGAAAAGCATTTATATTTAATTTATAGGACAATGACAGAGGAAGTTAAATCAGTTCTGTTAATTGGTGGTGCAGGTTTTTTGGGTTTGCATTTAATTCAGCAATTTTATGATATACCTAATAGACCCCAAATTTATGTATTTGATATTCGACCATTACCAGAGAAGCTGTCAAAACAATTCACTTTTAATCCAAATGATATTCATTTTTTCAAGGGTGACTTAACATCCCCAGATAGTGTAGCTGAGGCCTTAAAGCTTTCAGAAGCTAATGTAGTTGTTCATGCTGCATCTCCAATCCACGGTGGTGCAGCTGACATTTATCAATTAGTCAACGTCAAGGGTACAAGAAATATTCTTGATGTCTCCAAGAAAATGGGTGTTCCTATCTTTGTTTACACTTCTTCAGCTGGTGTTATCTTCAATGGCCAAGATGTTCACAATGCTGACGAAACATGGCCAATTCCTAAAGTTCCAATGGACGCTTATAATGAAACAAAGGCAATTGCTGAAGAAATGGTTTTAAAGGCTAATGATCCTGCCAATAATTTTTACACAGTTGCTTTACGTCCTGCCGGTATTTTTGGTCCTGGTGATAGACAATTAGTCCCAGGTTTAAGAACTGTTGCTAAATTAGGTCAATCTAAATTTCAAATTGGTGACAATAATAATCTGTTTGATTGGACCTATGCTGGTAATGTTGCTGATGCACATGTTCTTGCTGCAGAAAAATTACTTAATCCAGAGACTCGTGAAAATGTTGCCGGTGAAGCATTTTTCATTACCAATGATACACCAAGTTATTTCTGGGCTTTAGCACGTACTGTTTGGAAAGCTGATAACCATATTGACAAGAGTGTTATTGTTTTAAAGAGACCAGTTGCAATTTTTGCTGGTTATTTATCAGAATTTTTTTCCAAATTATTAGGTAAAGAACCAGGTTTGACTCCATTCCGTGTTAAAATTGTCTGTGCATCTCGTTACCATAATATTAGTAAAGCTAAAAAATATTTAGGTTACCAGCCAAGAGTTGATATTGAACAAGGTATTCAAAATACACTTGATTGGATGGATGAAGATTTATGAAAAGATTAAATTATGATTCTTTTTTTAAGACTTCATTTTAATGATTGTATATAAATGTATAAGGAACATTATTTAATGAATTTTTTTTAAGATATATTCCAATATAAAGAAATAGTAATAAAAATCAAGACGTTTTTTTAAATTTAATTACCAATTCGAAATCAACGATTTCCTTCATTTATTTTTTCTTTTTTTCTCTTCTTGAATATTTCGTTAATAATATAACCTACTAGACTATTTATTTAATTAGAACCTATAAAAACAAGTAAAAAGTTTATAATACACAAACTACAAAAGAGGTTCTTATAATTTTTGCATGGCAGCGACATCAGTAGATTGAACGTGGTCTTCATCATCTTCAATAGCTTGTTGTAAATCATCCATTGGGACCTTGTCATCTTCAACAACACAGTTGATTTGTAATTTCTTGATACCGAAACCAATTGGAATAAATTGGTGGGCACCCCAGGTTAAACCATCCATTGCGATGGCCTTAACGTTGGCAACCATTTCTTCTAAATCAGTTTCATCATCCCATGGTTTAACATCAAGAGTGATAATAGATTTAGCAGCGGCCTTAGCTGGCTTAGCAGCCTTTCTAGCGTTGTATTCAGCAATTCTTTCAGCCTTTAATTTTTCAGCAGCAGCGTCATCTTCTTCATCAGAGCCGAATAAATCGACATCTTCATCATCTTCTTCAGCAGCGGCACCGGAAGCAGCTGGGAAAGATTCAAATTCATCAGCTAAAGCAGCAATGTGGTTGAACCATCTGGAGAATTCAGGGTAAGCAGATTGGAAAGCTTTGAAGGAAGTTACATCAGCTTGAGAAGCAGCAGTACTGAATTAATTTTATACAATAAATATAAATTTATGCAATTTAATTGTTAGTAAGAAGAAATAGCAAAAGAAAGAAAAATTGTTTTTTGTTTTTTTTTTTTCATTAGCCAATATCTCAGAAAACAATCGAACTGTTATCTTTAAATTTTTATTAAAATATATTGATATGTTGGATATTGTCAGAAACGTGAAGTCAATCACACTTTTTGTCTCACTCATACCAGGGGTCTTACTTCCTGTCATAAACACGGACCAAAGAATAAGTTCATCATTCATACACATATCAATTGACTTCAACAAAAAGAGATACACAATTTTGATTTCTAAAACTCTTGCATGCATCTCTATAAGAAGATGAATGCATAATTTTTACGACATAGAGGCACCATAAATCTACGAAAGAAAAAAACAATAATAATTAAACCTAATTATTGGAAAACATACCCTTCGATGTAAGATTTGTCAGCTAAGGAAGCGTTTAATTGCTTTAAAGTTTCGATCTTGGAGAAATCAGACATTGTTAGTTGTTAATATTTTGGAATTATATCAACTTTCATCAAAAGTTCACTAATAAGTCAATGTAAAAGTTGCAACCAGACAAAAGTAATCGATCTATCGGTTTCTTAAATAAAAAACCATCGCTGTTCATCTGAAAAATTTTTCACGCTTCATGGAAAATTTTGCGTTGTTCAACCAAACCCTAACAAAATGGTCCACTTAATTTATGCGGTGCGTGGGTTTACGTTCTCAATGATACATACGAGTTTATGAGGTCATGATGTACGGAATATAATGAAAGTACTATAGTTAGAAAGTATAAATAGTATAGTTAAACAGGTTCCAGTCTATTTACTAGCTATAGCTTTCTCTGCTTCTATTTTGTCGAGAGTCTTCTTGAGGTCTGCCAGCGTCACGATGTGTTTGAGCAGTTCTTCGTGTTTGGCCACGACGTCTCTGGATGGCATGGCGGGTCTGACAGGTAGTTTCAATTCTTGTAATGTACTATTAACTTTATTTTGCAATGCTGGTTTAAAAGTAGAGATCCGTGTGGATCTTAAAAACGCACCAGGGGTTAGTTTTTCACCATACATTGTGATGCCAAGTGCTTTCTTTTCTTCCTCATTGAAGTTTTCTAATAGCTTTTCAGCATATTCGACTTCTGTTTTCCTTTTCAATGCAGTTTGTTGCTCTAATTTTTGTTTCTTAGTCTTTCTTGGGGATGCAGACATATCTACAGACATGGCTCCATCATCGGAGATGACTTCACTACTTGGTGGTACCAGGGAAGGTTTACGATCATGCAATTGTTGTAATTGTTGCTTTTGTTGTGCAAATTGTTGTTGTTGTTTCATCCATGGATTTTCTGGTACCCCTGAATCATGCTTCCTTTTCCTACTCTTATCAGATAATAAACTACTATATAATTGTGACATACCTTGTGATGTTAAATATTGCGCCACTGATTTATCTGAGTTTGGTGAATCTAATAAACGTAACAATGATTCTCTTTCAATAAGTGTCTTTTTAGCTGCCATTTCGAATTTCCTAGATTCAATAATAAGAGCCTCTTCTTCTGCAATTTCTGCTGCAGATCTTGATAACAATCTTTTTAAGTATTTTTTTCTTTCCCTTTCTTTCTTTAATGGGAAATCTAGGGATTCTAATAATGGATCAGCTGCATTCTTTGATTGAAAATATTTCTTAGACACTGAATAAAATTTTGCTTTTATTTCTTCTAGCGATCTATTCGAATCCTCAAATGCATAACGATCACTTATTACAAACCAGTTGAGATCATAATTCCTACATAATTTGAACAGATATTCAACTTCTTCAAATGTCCATTCCTTTGTTTTTTCTTCTGATATATAATTATTAATACCATTCTCCTTCTCTTTATCGTTTTCATTGGTATTTTCATCATTTTCAACCGTATCTTTATCCTTTTCATCATTATTTTTCGTTTCTGTGTCTTTATTATCAGTGAACCCCATAAAAGATTCGTATTCTTCTTTAGTAAATTCTGGCAATGACATATGTTGGTCAAATTTTCCAAAGGAGGACTCCTGTGGTTCCTCTCCGATCAGTGCCGTTGAACCTTTCACCCAATGTTTTAGTACTAAATGTGGATTTGCTTTAAATTTAGCTAATGTCCATGGCGATGGTTTAACATTACTCTCCAATCTATCTTTAAACTTACTTGTAGCTTGTACCATAATTGGGGGTTGATTTTCACCTAATAGATTATATAATTCTCTTTGCATACCTGTCACTTGTGGTTTTGGTGTACGATTAACTATTGAGGATGAAGAGGGTCCTGTCGTTACCGGAGTAGAGGAATTGACAGGAGTCTGTGACTTCTGTTTGATGTTTAGAACATCGAATATATCTGAGGACGACATGATCCACTAATTTTGCTTGTCTTCTTACTTCAAACTCCTTCTTCGAGTACTTGTTTCAATAGTTAAATATTGTAAATAAATTCAATTTTATAATCCAAATTAGAAAAATTACAATCCGACAATTAGATATTAGGGCGGGATAGGGTACAAAGCAAAAGATACTTAACTATATCTGAAAATAAAGCGAATAACCGATCATTAATATGTTATAATTGTAATAAAACTATATAATAATCTTATTTGCTTGATTTAAGGTTATTATCTTCAAAACAGATGAAAATTAATCATGCTAACTAAGGGCTGGATCCACTTTTGTATGTGAAAATCATTACAAGCCCTAACGTCTCTTGGATAGGATTACTACGTTGAAATATCATTTTATTACAATAAATATGATATTTTATTGCAATAGAAGGCGCTGAATCCAATTTAAACATATGTGAATCGATCAATAGTGTTGTTAATATGATTAGCAGCAAGAGGATTAAGATCAAAGTTCCACAGAGAGTGGAATTGACAGCCAATAATTTTGAAGAAGCTTGGTCCACTCTGGAAATCGTGTTTGACAAGGTGTTTAACGATAACACACAGGACATTTCTTTCGAAAAGACTTATCGTCTTGTATATGACCTGGTGAGGTATAAGAGAGAAACTGAACTTTACAATAGATTGAAGGATTATTTGATTAAAAAACTTGGATTATTAAGGAAGAAAAGATTCGATGAGAAAACTATTAAAAACTGGGATTTTTTAACCACTTTAGCAAAGTGTTGGACTGATAGCAATCGGTATCTTAAATCAATCAAGGATTTAACATTATATTTGGATAGAACATATTGTAATAGGAATAGAGTTCCAAATATTATCGAGACAGGTTTAATTATTTTCAATGACAATGTCTTAATACCTTTAAAAGAGCGTTTAAATGAAGAATTTATATTTGGTGTAACAGATCTTAGAATTAAATATACATATGAGGATCCTCATACCAAAATTTTAAAAGAATTAATGTCAATGATGGAAACTATATTATGTGAAGAGGATAATTTTTTTATCACACACATTCAAGGCACTTTATTGAAAGAAACTGAAAAATATTATTCTCAAGTAATAAAATCATTGGATTTACAACCAATGGATGGCTTCAACAAAGTAAAAAAGTTAATATCGTTTGAACGTTCACTTGATATGACTTTTTTAAACCAAGATTCACAAACCAAGATAGAAAAATCAATTGAGAGTGTCCTTATTTGGGAAAATTTTGATAAAATGCTAGCTCCTTTATCAGAGACAGCCTTAGCTGGATTCAATGAGCCACTCTTAAGGGAATTATATTATTTAACTTCTGATAGAAAATATAAACTTAAATTGAAACATGTTATTCAAGAATCAATCTTGAAAAATTTATCACAAATTAAACCGGACGAATCTGAAAAGAAGAAATCTTTAATGGGTACAACTTGGGTTTGCTTGATAATCCAAACATTTAGTAAATATGAAAATTTGTTAAGAAGATTTGAATTTGAAGTAGATGATGATAGCGGAAAAGATAATTTTCAAACAAGTAACGAGAGCAATAATTTAGATCATGAAGATGAAGGCATGTTCGGATCAATTATTGATGATAATAATGACGAAAATGCAAATAGAGATACAGCTACATATAAGTATGTTAGTAGCAAGCAAACAGCGGTTAGTTTATTAAACGAAACGTTTTCTATTTTTTTTAATATTAATGGTAAACAGACAATACAGTTTATATGTTTTTATCTTGACAATTGTTTGAAAAGGACACAAGAAAAGACAGAAATTAATAACGCTAGAAAAGATCTTTCAGAATGTATTAAATTGATTAAATTATTATCTGAAAAGGATGAATTTACTATGATATACAAAAATCAACTATCAAAGAGATTATTACAACAAAGATCCTCACTAGATACAGAAAGATTTGTTGTTAAGAAAATAAGTGATGAATTAGGTTCATTTTTTACATATAAATTAGAGACAATGCTGAGAGACGTTACAAGCTCATCGGATATGGCACGAAATTTCAAGACGAGTCAGAATGACAAGAATGACAGTAACTCAACTGATCATATCGGATTTGTTCCTGAAATTCTAACCATGACTTCATGGCCATTTCAAAATATCCATGATATCGTTATTGAAGACATAACATTACCAGACGAATTAGAAGCATTGAAATTACAGTTTGAAACATTTTACAATAAGAAATACAATGAAAGAAGACTCAAATGGGCACACAGCTTGGGTTTGCTAGAAATTGGTTTCCAATTTGATAAAACTTATCATAACTTAATTATGCCTGTTTATGCAGGTATAATTTTGTTGTTGTTTGAAGACCACGATGAATTAACCACAGAAATGATATCTGAGATGACGAGTATCCCTGAGCAAGAATTGAATAGACAATTATTATCATTGACTATGTCACCAAAATCTAGAATTTTAAAGAAATCTCCAGCCACAAAAATGATTTCAAAATTAGATAAATTTTCTATAAATTATGGCTTTACATCACCATTAGAAAAAATTAAAGTTCAAACTATAGTCGGTAATATACCATCATTGAAATCCGATAATGGGAACAGTGATCCACTAGAGCGCGAAAGAGTGATAATGACCAATGCTGCTATTGTCAGAGTCATGAAAGCAGAGAAAGTGCTAACACATAATAATTTATTTGATACCGTTTCAGAATCTGTAAAGCAGACATTCAAACTCCCTACAGCAGTATTCAAAAAGAGCCTCAGCTATCTAATATCGAAGGAATATGTGCAAAGGGATATAGACGATCCATCCCTGTACCATTACCTATCTTAAGAACCACAATATACAAACCTTTTATAATATATACTTATTTAGTATCATATATACTTGAGTCACATGACTGATCTTCATCATCAAAATTTTAAAGTTTAAACCGAAAAAAGCACGCAAAGCGAGATTCGTTGAAACATTAGGGATGTGATATTGACACATATATATCTCAAATAAGATAACTCTAAACTACATAGTATTTTTGACTATATAGATATTGAGAGTATAGACATTAATTCTGTTTGTTAAAATTTTTTTCCTCAGTTTTTAAGCTCTTTGTGTGAATTCCTTTAAAATTTTTTAATTCCGGTTATGGAATAGGCAGCTGTAAATATGATTAAAACAGATACACAGACACAAGAATTAAAAAATAGGAAAGCTTCTACGAAAATAGAAGCGCATAAGGATGATCCAATATTTGAATCACCTAGTAAACAAATGAAAAGCGCTTTAAAGAAGAAATATAGAAGAAAACAGTCTTCTAAGCATATTTATGGTGATAGTAAAGAATATTTCGATGATTCTTCAATAGATTCGTCTCCTTTGCTGTCGTCGACTCCACCTAATGTATCAAAAGCTTTAATTAAACTATATCCATATCTGATTGTGGCGGACAAAGCATTGAGTTTAATAACATGGACTAATGATGATCATTGGCCAAATTATTTGTTTATTATATTATTTATTATTACAACGATCTATTTTGACTTTATTGTCAGATATTTTGGCCAATTGATTATCATTGCACTTTTGTGGATGTATTCAGTAATGGACAAATCTGTCACTAAAACCGTTTCTTCATATCCAACTTTAGATGATATAATTCATGTTATGGGGAAAGTCTCTAAAAAAGCAGATATAGTATTAGCTCCTGTAAGAGTACTAAGTATCCAAGATATTAAAAGATTGTTTTTCACAATAACATTCTTTTTACCATTATACATTATAATATCTATATTTATTATTACACCAAAGAAACTTTTCCTACTGGGTGGATTTTATACTTTAACATACCACTCTCCTGTATCAAGATTATTGAGAAAAGCATTATGGAATATACGAATCATTAGGTTAGCCTCATTTTATATAACTGGATTGGATTTAGGTGGAATTAATAAACATCAAGGTATATTCATTACAGTAAGCGAACAAATGAGACTATCTAACTTGAATAATAAAGGAAAAGGTAAAGAAAATAATGGTGATAAAACTAAAAAAATTAGGTTTGACTATGCCTTATATGAGAATCAACGTCGTTGGTTAGGTATTGGTTGGACATCATCAATGTTAAGTTACGAAAGAGCCGCTTGGACTGATAGTTATCTAAATCCAGCTCCATCTTTAGAACATTTTAAATTACCAGATGATGATTCAGATATGAAATGGCAATGGGTTGATGAAGATTGGAGTTTAGATATGACGAATAATAACTCACTTCAATTATCCAGCTCTGAGCCAAAATTAATATCTACACCAGGAGCAAGTGCTGGATACATTTATTCAGATAATACTTGGAATAATCCTTCAACAGAAGATGGTTTTTCTAAATACACGAGAAAGAGAAGATGGGTAAGAACAGCAGAATTAGTCAACATATCTCTATTCGATCCACATGGTTCGGAAAATGATGATACATCAAAGGAAAACGATTCTAAGATGCTATCAACAGAAGAGAAAAAAACAAATCGCTTAAGTGTACCAAATGTTGAAAAGAAAAATAATGAAGGCAATAGAGGAAGAACCGTATCCTTTAGTGATGTGAATAATATACGTCTCATCCCTCCGAATGATACATCATTTGGGACAAATGAATCAGATTCAGAAGATAGCAGGAATCCCGATATAGAATCTTTTAGATAAAAATTCTTTGATGACATTTATAAACTTACAAATATTCAAATAGTAAATATAGAACTATTTTAATGCATTTATTAACTGATTATAACAATACTAGTCATTTTCTTGATATATAATTGTAAATTTATATCTTAGTGATGTGTAAAATTCCAAACCATCAAGAACTATACGACGTCTTCCATTTCAATTTCATCGTCAATTTCATCATTATCATTGTCAATCTTACCATTTTCATCCGTTTGTTGGAAATCACCTGATTGATCATCAGCTAATTCACCTAATGTTGCCTTTCTTTCTTCTTCCTTTAATTTCTTATATTCTGGTCTTAATGTGTATTTGAAAGCATAAGGACCCTTTTTAACTAATTGTGCGACTTTATCCAAACACTCTTTCAAATGAGCTTCTGGTTGTCTTGTACGTTCTTTCAAACCCTTTAATGACCAATAATCATATTCGTCGAATAATTTGAATAAATAATCCAAAATTTCTTTCTTTGGCATTCTAATTGATTTTATATTGCTTTTGGCCTTTTCACGACCAACTTTCAAGAAATTAGAGGTATCAGATTTCATAGACATACCAGTATGACTCATTGTAACACCGACAGTTTCATCCAATGTGGTAATTCTTTCTTTATTGTTGGATTTAACAATATTTCTTCTTTGTTCAACAATTTTATGATAATTTGGATCATTCATTGATGGCATGACTTGACATTCATGACAAACGGTACCTGTAATTGCCGTTTTCTTTGGAATAGTTTTAACATATGGAATATATCTATCTCTACCGTCTCTATCTGTCATAACTCTATGATTAAATCTTCTTCTATTATTTTTACGTTTCTGTTGTTGTTGTTTCTTTTTTAATTCTTCTTCACGTTCTTGTTTCTTTATATAAGCTTGTCTTTGCTTTTCAGGATCTGCAGCTAATTCTCTTTCACGTTGTTGAAACTTCTTTAAATTCTGTTCAGTAAAGATATATTCATTTTCTACAACTTTTTTAGTTAATTCTAAGTCGTATTCATGCGGTATAGAATCACTATCATTTTCATTCAACATCAATTTAATTTGACTACCATTTTTATTAATTCTGATTTTACCTAATTCTTGTCCATGTAAGTTATCTCTATTTCTCCATTTCTCTGCTAAAAACATCGGTAAACGTACTAACCAAATTTGTCTATTACTTTCACTTAAGTCCAAATCTAGGGATTCTTCATAGACTTTCCCTTCATTATTTTCGATATCATTACCGTCGATGACTTCATCTTCTTGGGATAAATAACCATCATCGGTGGTAGCAATTGGTTTAACAGATTGGGCAGTTTCAGACATCTTAAATACTATCCACACCTCTTTCGATCGTTTTATTCTTTAATGGTGTGGTTATCTATTATTGCTTAAAAAGTTTCGTATCAATTTTTTTTTCCCACTTTTTTTTTCCTTAAAATTTTTTGGAAAGGTTAGAAGTTAGGGTAAATTTAAAACAAATTGATACTAAAATATTGTTGTTGTATTAAAGTGGTAACCCATAGTGTACCAAGGAAGCTGGATGAGTTTGGATCTGAGTGCGTTGTTGCAACAGGAGATTAGTAAAAAGAAGCGTGAAGCGGAAAAGTCTAGAGTTGAGAGGTCTGATGTTGCTATTTCTGGGGGTGATGAGGTACCAGTGGAGAAAATGAATGATGAGGTACCAGTGGAGAAAAAGGCTTACGATACTACTGATAACCATAGTACTTTAGTTAATACCTCTACAGAAGACAAAATTTCGGCAGATCGTTCGGAGAGAATAGCTATGATTATAGAGCAAGAGAATTCGATCCTGCGTGCTATTGATGTTACTGAAATTACAAATAGTGAAAGTGATACAAAATTACTACCGATGCAATGTAATCTGTATATTCATGAGTTATTGCAGCGGTGGTCTGAAGTAACGGATGAATATCAAGGTGGAGAATCGATGTTTACAGATACAAAGAAGAATTTATTACCATTACTTGTAAAATTAAGGAAAAATGAACTACCTGACAAATTATTAATTACATTAAGTAGTATATTATACCATTTACAACAGGGTACGAAAAATGACATTGAATCCAGTTTGCAATTGTATTTAAAACTGAGTATTGGCGATGTAGCATGGCCCATCGGTGTAAGTGATGTGGGTATTCATTCCCGTAGTGCACAACATAAGATCAGTAGATTCGGTAACACCGAGGTAGCCAATATCATGATCGATGAACCCACCAGATTATGGATTATTTGCATCAAAAGATTGATATCATTTAGAGAATGGCTATTAAAATCGCGTTCAAGATCTGAAAAAAAATAAGAAACAAAAAAAAAGTGAAAAATGAAAACAAAAATCAGAAGAAATCATCGAGTTGTTGATAATAAAAAAGAGCCCAGAGGCACTCTACCACAATGACTGAATCTAAACTGGATGAAAACAAAGTTTGGATTGATGGCTGTTTTGATTTTACACATCATGGTCATGCGGGTGCTATATTACAAGCACGTCGTACAATACCTCAAGGTATGAAAACCGGTGAATTATTTTGTGGTGTTCATAGTGATGAAGCTATTTCGATCAATAAGGGTAAGCCTGTTATGAATTCTGCTGAAAGGTATGAACATACTAGATCTAATCGTTGGTGTTCGTATGTAGTTGAAGATGCACCATATGTGACACAACCTGAAGTTTTAAATGACTATGGTTGTAAATATGTTGTACATGGTGATGATATTACATTGGATGCCAATGGTGAGGATTGTTATCAAGTGATGAAAAATCTTGGTAGATTCAAAGTTGTGAAGAGGACTGTTGGTGTTAGTACAACAGATATTATTCATCGAATGTTAACTGGCGAATATATTTATGATAATTCTTTACCAGATATTGAATTGATTAAAATGTATGCTAGTGATAAAGATGGATTTTCAACAAAATGTTTTGTTTATAAACATAATTTCGAAGAAATTCTTGTTGAGGGTAAAATTTTAACTCATGAGCAAAATATTATTATAAGTGGTGATTTTGATTTATTTCATATGGGACATATTGAACAATTATCTAAGATTAATGAATTGTATCCCAATTATAATGTTATTATTGGATTAAATTTAAATGATGAGAATGATAATAAGACAATAATGTCATTAACTGAAAGATTATTAAGTGTATTAAGTTGTAAATATATTGATGGAATAATTATCGAACCTAAATTTGATCAAATAAATGATAAGATTATTAAAATTGATTCAACTGAATTAGTTAAAAATGGTAAATTTAGTGAATATTTGACAAAACAAACAATTATTGATAGAATCAAAAACGATAGACAAATATATATCAGCAGAAATGAGAAAAAAGGTATGGTATACAATTAAAAAAATAGTATAGTTATGTGTATTCATATGTATATTTATAGATATTATTTGTCATTAAAAAATCATTAAAAAATCGTTAAAAAGTCGTTAAAAAAAATTTATCCTTGATAATTTTGAATTTCTTCAAATTTTTTAGCATTAATTTGACTATTAATATTTGAAGGTCTTCTTTTTTTGTTAAAAATTGCTGGAATTTCACCAGATTCAATTAAATCATTCATTTCATCACCGAATTTACCCCAACCACCTTTACCGGAACCACCTTTTTTAATATGTGCTGGTGCTTCACCATAATTACCATTATGTGAGAAGTATCTTGGTTCGGCAGCTTTTTCGTGAACGGTCCATTTGTTTGTTCTAGTCATGATTGTAAGTTTGTAAAATGTTTGTGTAATATAATGTATTTGTTATACTGATCTATTACGTAAAAAAAATAAATGATAAAATAATAAAATAATTTCAAGTAATCAGAGTGGCGAATACCAGTCCATTGGAAACTCCATTTCTGTCCACTATTTATACTCCTGAAACCAAATCGCCACCCGCACCCCTTAAAACGAATCGTTATTTTATTTCACTTCGAAACAAACAAATTTCCATTGATCCGGAGGAGGTGCGGAGGTGCTGTTTTTTCTACGGCTGTTTCTCAACACAGCCGCTCAACTCCCCGCATTTATTTATTTTTGTGAATCCGCGGCTGAACCCACACCCGTGGGATAGAATATTATTATTATTATTATTATTAGATATAACAATTGATTTTATGATTTGCTCTTATTTAATAATGTTTTGGATCTGGTTCGATTTATTTTTGTAAAATCCAGAAAAATTGTCCCAGTGGCCGAGTGGTTAAGGCGATGCCCTGCTATTTCATAGAAACAGCAATTAGGCATTGGGTTTTACCTGCGCAGGTTCGAATCCTGTCTGTGACGATTATTTTTTATTTTTCAATCTTTTTGATTAGTTTATATATTTATATATTTATATATATAATGGTTTTTTAATATGTAGGTAGTGATGTACATTCCAACCACCAATTCAAAATTACATTACCTGCAGCTCTGCTACCTCTTGTAACAAATAATCTATCAATAAATTTCTCATTGATTGTTGGCTTGTCACAAATTGTGGGTAAAATATTAATTAACCAATTTTTAGTCTCCATTGGAATTTTTGCTACTAATGCTCTAATTAAATCAGTATAACAATTTAAATCAGATCTTTGTGTATGATACAACCCATACATTACCTGATAAACTAATTCTTGACCATTATTCAAAATAAATTGTCTAATTTGTTGTAAATTTTGTTGCGAATATTTTTTATTATTAATGATTTTAGTCCAAAATTTTGTTATTGCAACAATGGTAAATTTTTCATTGGATATTAATAATTTAATAAAATTTGGTACTAAAAATTTATTCCAATTTTTACAATTAATTATTAAATTTGGTGATTTATCTAGTACCGTTATTATAAAATTAATCATCATTTGTAATAAATCAGGATCTCTTATAATAATATTATCATAGAATTTAACAAAAATTTCGTCAAATATGTAATCAAATTCTTCAATACTTATATTTTTTTTAAATTTAATTATTACTTTTTCCAAAAGGTAAATGAAAAATGGTAATGATGTAGTTAATTCAACAATATTAATATGTTTTAATACAATTTGCATTATTTCAGTCATCGAATATTTTAAGAAATATGGATCCTCATCAGATAATGTTAATGATTTACCTAAAATTAAACAACAAATTTCAACAAAACTTGAATCTTTATTATATATAGAATTCGATAATATTTTTTCAATTAATATTAATAATTTACCACGACATTGGAATGGATCACGTTGCCAAAATTCATGAAATTGTTGTAATTGTTGAATTAATGAGGAATTTTCAATATCTTCATCGTGAAGCATTGCAGATCCAAATTCAGATATACAACTTAATAAATTTAAAACATAATCTTTTTGTTGTTGTTGTTCATGAGGATTTAATGTTAAACAACTATTAATTAAGGTTTCAATCATATCAAGTACCTGAACAATATACTTCGCTTGTTCTTCAGGCCCATTTTGAACACGACATTCAATAATATAACCAATAGATTTAGCTAATCTACTTCTAGTAAAATTAGAAACATTAGCTTGAGGTTGTAACAATGAACTAAATACATTAATAAATGTATCCAGATATTGTTGAGATAATTGATCTCTACAATTATCACATAATATAGAGATAGTCTTAATAATCATTGTTTCAATTTTATCATACAATTCTTTATTTCCACCTGTGCGCATCGAGCAATGTTCTAAACCTTGGAATAATGCTTCAATACACAAATTCAAATCAGTATTAGTACGTTTCAAATAACCTGCCATGCTACCAATCATGTTACAACTTGTTCTAATAAGATCAATTTTTAACATCATAGCAAATTTATTATCAGCGGGAATTTGATTACCAGTTTGAAATAATAATAAAATATTCCTAATGAAAAAAATATTCTTATTTAAAATATTTGTAATCCACGGACTGTCAGATAATGACATATCTGTCATTAAACAATTTGCTAAAAATGCCATTGTTTCAATTTGGAAAAAACTTGACATCTTAGAATCCTCAGGAAGATTTGATGCATCTGATGCACCAACACCAGCGACCAATATATTTGTTAAATATTCGTTGCCAAGAATAGTCCATAAAGATTGACTTAAATCACTAACAGCGCTTCTAAAATCATCAAATTCATGAATAGAAGATCCATCACCATCATCTTCTTCCATAATTTTTTGTTTATGTTCTAATGAAATTTTAGGCAGATAAATATTGATGACTTGTTGAAAAAGATCAATACTGATTTGAGTTGAGTTTGGTAAAAGAGTTTCACTTGGTAAATTTGAATAAGAATCGGCCAAATCCAACCAAAAATCAACCATTCTAACAGAAAATGATTCTTGAAAGACAGGTATTAATGGGAAATTTGTCATTTGTAAAAGAACTTTGATATATTCTTGAGGAACGCTTGTATCCTTCGAATGAATTGTGGTGAATAATTTGTTACAAACATCCAAGTTACTAATTTGTAAATAATCAACAATGCAAACTGCTAAATCCTTCAATTCGGCAGTCATTTCATTTGAAACTAAATGATGCATATATTGTAACATCCAAGCATTCTTGGATGTATCGACATTTGAATTGGACACTCTTGAAATACCTAAGAATAGAACTTCAATCTGTTGACGTAAATCAAAGCTCATTAAAGTTGGATCGTTAACGAAAACATTACCAAGTACTGTTAAAATTTTCTCTGCTATATAGAAATTATCGGTTTGTTCGGTTGATTGATACATTAAATTAATTAAATTCTGGAAAATTTCTGAAAGGTCCATGGAACTATTTGATGACATATTTCTTGTCATTGAAATATAATTGATCCATGCTGTGGCACAATTGAACACACTATCACTGACTTGCAATTTAGTAGTACTTGCATTAACTTGTAATGTCAAATTGATATTTAAAAGAGCCATGGTAGAAATGTAAAGATATTCATGGACCATCTCGTGAACGTGACTGACGCTATGTTTCTTGGATTGGAATTTAGTTAAATCTTCTATGATAATCTCTGTGAATGTTAAAGACAATTCATTGAATGTAGGTGATGTAGAGATGAATTTAAATAAAGTGTCGTAAGATATGGTACAATTTATTGATTGTTGTAATAGCTGATCAATGGATGTATCTTCTAAGTTAGTCCAATTACTGGCAAAGGTAGGATTTGAACCAAAGTTCGAGAATAAATTAATAAAAGTATTGACTGGATTGTTCCATTGTTTCAAGATTAGAAATTCTTCTGATGCAGGATTTTCCGATTCATTAATATTAACGAAAATCAAAGATAAATTAGACATTAACTTCTTAATAGTAATGAATAATGAACCGTATGTGCGATGATCACTTGTATATTGACCGCATAATCTTGTGAAATGCATTAAATTTGCCTTGAACAAACTCCATAATGTTTGATGGGAATCAACGTTGACATTCAACTGAACTGTTAATGTCAAAGCACCAAAGTACTTGACATTTGCACTATATGATGGATCGATTAATAATTGATTTGCCAAGCGGAAACCATCATTCGACTTCTGAACACTTTGCAAACTGTGTTGTATCTGATTGACATCGACCGCTGGGTTTGGAGAATATAATGCCTCAATGAGACCAACAATATCTTGGATACTACTCATACTGATATAGTACGACAGTCCCGATCACTATTTCGAGAACTTTCCAACAATGTAGTAGGTCGATGCTTCGATATTTAATTTTGAAAAATTTGACATATCTTCAAGTAATAATTTTGAATTTTTTTTTTTCAAATTTCGCTATATAAAAAATATAAATAAAATGACAGCTTATATGTTATACAAATATGGTAAAATGATAGAGCATTATATAATGACCAGTGTATTTTTGGCTATTTCCATGCCCAGAACTCTTACAACATTGCATACAGTTGTTCTTATCTCTTCTGGTTCGACGTAAAAATCGAAAATAGGTCTAATCCGAAGCATTTCTGTGTTGTAGATTAATAACTTACCGTTCAATTCGTTCATGTGATCCTCATCCACGAGCTTAGTCAATTCCGAGATCGGTATGAGCCCTGGCATAACGTTTGGCAGCATTGTGAGTTGCTCGACGTCTTTGTGTTCGCTTTGTTCTTCGTTATCGCTGTTTTCGTCAGTGTTGTTCTCGATCTCCTTCAGTTTTGCTGTATATAACTTTTTGTAATCATTCTGCTTATAGTTGATACCGTACTGGTTCACTGTTTCAATCAGTGCTGCTTGTTCTGTCTCTTGTCTGGCGAGAACGCCGTTCTTGCCATATATATGTTCTGCTATATTCGTGTAATTCTCAACTGAATTTGTCGGATCTAGTTTTGGAAAACCATCGTTCAACTTGTCATTCAATGGGATTTCTTCCGTTGAGTTGGCATCCCCAAATGTGAATAGTCTTCCATGATCTATGGTATGTGATGATTTCAAATAATCCAATGAAACATATTTGCAATTACACACGTCCAACAATTCACCACCGTATGCACTTTTATAATTCATCTTGTGACAATCTTCTACATAGTAACCAAGATAGTAATAGGGTCTATTTGTCTTACTTAGTAATGCTAATTCTCTCAGTGCACTAAGTTTCCCAAGAGACCATTTCTTGAAATCTGGATCCCAAATGAAATATACCGATGATACACCACTTGGTAGGAAATCCGTCACTGCTATTGCGATCAATTTGTCATTAAAATAGTAACATTCATGTGCTGGACCAATACGTTTTAACGGCTCATCTGATTCTATAGTTTCCCATTCATTCAATTGTTCCCATTCTTCAATGGAACCTATCTTGACCTCGTCAGGGAATGGGGAATCACATAAAAACCTTTCAAAAGATTTCTTATTATGCTTAAAATCTTTATGAATTGCTTCCTGATACTTGGCAAACAACTCGTATTTCTCCTCTGTATATATAGCAGGTTCAAATCTCGTATAAAAACTTTTTGAATGTTTTTTCACATTGATCAATTCTTCAATATAATTCAAAGGTGCATTTCTTTGTTTCTTCTTCGCAGCTACATCGTTATCATTGCTGCTCAAGGTCAAATGCTTAAATCTTTTCACACAGCTCTTGTACTCTTTAGTCAACTTAACCTGTGTTGGATCTGTTCGAATAGTGTACAATCTGCAACAACTTCTTAATAAATCAGGCTTGTACATCAGAAATTTCCAGACCGTCTGAAACCCATATTACACAACCTGTCATATATCTCCACCGTCGTATTCTCACATTGGAACCCAACGGTGCAATTCTCAATTGAATCATCTGTTCCCTCCCTATTCTCATCGAACCAAGATCTCAACGAGTACATATCCTCTCTGTTCGCCTTCTCCCCCTTACAATACCCACACTTCTTGCAGGGTTCAGAGAAGTACATCGGCTGTGTAATAATCAACTTGCTAGCAATATCCATGGCTAATTATCTGTGTTCCAATGATGCCATTCATTCCGACATTACACATCCATTGCAGCATTATACAACAATGGTCAATTCTTTTCAGTTTTTCGTTCCTTCAAATTTCTGATTATTAATCGATAAGATGAGATAAGACAGTCGCTGTTTCTTGAAGTTTAGTGGTTAAAGGTGTGTTGATTGAGGGTTTAGTGAGCATGTTAGGTGTCTTTAGAAGCATTAGAGTTGGGAAGGTGGGTTTGAACGGAGTGGGTCGAGTGGTTAGGAGGTACAATTCGACGTATTATAATTTGTTCCCTGGAACGTTTGTTGATCAGAAACCCATTTGGAACATTGATCAAAGTAAATTAAGGAAGGAGTATCGTTCGTTACAGGCCAAGTTTCATCCTGATATGTTGAAAGATGCCACTGAGGTGACGGAAGAGCATTCTTCGTTGTTAAATAAAGCGTATCATACTTTGAAGAGTCCCTTAACCAGAGCACAATATTTAATCAAAGTACTGGACAATATCGATATTACTAAGGATGAGGTGAAGGAAAAAATTGCAAAAAGTGATCCCGAGTTGTTGATGAAGATTATTGATATCCATGAGGAATTGTCTGAGTTGTCCAATGAAGAGGATGTTCGAGTCATCGAGTTGTCGAACAAGCAAAGAATTCAGGATATTGAATTGCAACTGGATACAGCATTTGAATCAAAAGATATCGAGACTGCTATCAAGTTAACCGTGGAATTGAAATACTGGACAAACTTGGCTTTGGCAATCAGGGAATGGGCACCAGGTAAGCCAATAGAATTGGTTCATTGAATGGAAATAATTTCAATTTTAAAAATATGTGTGTCATTACTACATATATAACTTTGTATATATAGATATATATATATTCGATTAAGTAAAACTAATTATTCTTTTTCTATTTTACACTTGAGGTAATTCGAATTCACATTTGGCAAATTCATCCCATTCTTCATCGGTTGTTGGATATTGCCTCAACCATTTCATTCTTTGACCAGATATCGCTTGATCATTTATTTTAAAACCAAATACTTTTAATTGGTACGATTCTTTGCCCTTACGTTCAACATAATCTTCCAATTCTTTAAAATGTTTTAAAAATACACCAGGGAAACTTGTACCCCAGTAAGCACCTTCTAGACATAAGAATCTGGAAGATTGAGGTAGATATAGATCTTGACAACTTGGACAGTACAATCTTACGGTATGTTTCCCAATAGTATCGCTTAGCCCACCTGGTAATAATTGCATTCCATTACAATAATATCGAGGACATGTACCAAATTGTTTATGATCGAATTTCTCTGCCATGGCTTGTAAACCTTGCTTGGTCAAAATATACCTAGCATGAATTAAACCGTACAATTGTTCTGCTGCATGTTCAATGATACTTCTATTCACTATTTGCGGCTTATTCTTATCCTTGCCATTACTTTCTCTGTTGACATCGTTCTCGAATTCATTATCGTTTTCATCATCACTCATGGCTTCCAAATCCAGTATCAAGTCCAGAGCCTTACGATAGTGAGGAACTTCTTGTGCTAAGGATGTCATATTGAAATCATCCTCAATGAAATCTGTTGGTACTTGACAGAAATACTCGTGTCCAAACCTTGAACAAAAGGATGGGATCCATTCATCGTAATTACCGCTGTCCTCATCGGAAGAGTGCGAGTGATCGTCCATATATTCAGTCGACATCCCTATTCAGCGTCTCTCAAGTCTCAGAAAAGTGGTAACTTACTCTTAACAACCAATTTACAAACAGTTAACTGTTTTATCACAACTTATCTTTTCAACGAAAATTTTTCAATTTTATTTAACTGAAAAAACATAAAAAAAAACATGAGAAAATAGACGTTATAAGCAAAGAAAACGATCGATTCTTGTGTGTATAAGATCAACTAATATCGATATGATGATTGAGAACTGGGTGCTGATTCTTACGGTGCTGTTTATATCGGTGACCAAGTTTTTGCAGTACTCTGCTGGTCTCCATGATTCCTGGATCAGTAGATTTACATTGGGCAAAACAAAGACTTACAAGGACTATATGGTTAAATTGCAAGAGCAGAAAGCTATCCAGGAGGAGAACCATACTATATCTGCCCAGGATAACTATGCGCAATGGACAAAGAATAACAGAAAGTTGGATAAGTTGGCTACCGAATTGAAGGAATTGAAGGGTCAAATACATGAACAAATTGCACAAAGCAAGAAAGCATTGAAATCTGTCAAATTGATGGGTTTAACTTTACCCTTCTTAGCTCTTAAGTTATGGAAAGGTAAAGAGATTGTGTATTACCTACCTAGTGATAAGTTTTTCCCACATGTTTTCAATGGTATTTGGCATCAAGGTTGGTTATTCGTTGCAATGTACCCATTGGATTTTGTTTTGAGGAAAGTCAACAATTATTACGATGTTAGTTTCATTGCTTCAAAGTTTACTGTATTCTCAGGTTCATTAGTTGGTGTCTCACTTGGTATCTGGATTTGGGCATTAACTAGCGTTTTGGGAAATGTAGACTTCATTATTAACCAATTGATTATCAACGAACCAGTTCAAAAACCAGTAATCAAAGCTAATTAATTTACATATTATACTTTACTCTATATATATACCAAATACATGTTTCTTTTGACTAATTCTTATAATTATTAAATATATATTTATTTTTTTGTTTGTTTATATCCATGTATGTTGAAATACATAAAAGAAACCAATGGTTTCTTATTCTTAGACTCTTAAGTCAATTTGAGGTTTCTTGTTAGAGGCTCTCTTTGGAGTTTTTGTTCTATCAAAAGTGGCAGCATCAGATAAACTTCTACCTTCAGCATCTAAGTCCTTTAATTTAAAGATTCTGACTAACCAATTTTCAGATGAGAAGACTTCTTCGAAGTAGTCTAATTCTTCGACATCTTCTTCAGTAATAGTTTGTTGACGAACTCTATCCACACCTTTACCGTTAGGGAATAAACTTGGGAAATCCTTATAAGACATCTTATACATCAAGGATTTTTTCATTGTTTCAGAAGCTCCAGAATCAACTCTGAATTCACCTTGGTTAACGAAGAAGTTTCTTTCTTGGACTTCTTCTGGCCAGATACCTTCGGCGATTCTAATCATCCATAAGAATTTGTTGATATCATCACCACCAAAACCTAAGACACCACCGAAGATGATTAAAACGTAATCAACATCATGTTCTTTTAATAATTCATAAGAAACTTCTTCTGAAGAAGCCATGGCTTTACCGACAATAGCAATATGAGTATTGTTCCAGGTGTTGTTATCAACTAAAGTGGTACGATCAGCCATACCACCAATTTGATAACCGTAATCCCACCAAGAAGCAATCTTAGCATCGTAATCGGTATTCATACGTAACCAGTAGTAAGCTTCTCTGTAATCATCGATGACAGCTAAAGAACCATCTGGATTTTGAGATGGTAAGACAACAGATGGAGAAGAGTAAGCACTTTGAGTAACCCAAGTACAGTGATAAACGAATAAGTATAAGTAATAGATGAAAGAAGCAGCGACTAAAGCACGAGTTAAAACGGTCATGAAACCACCTTTAGTGGAAGATTTAGCACCTGATCTTGAGAAAATACTTGAGAAATCTAAGTAGATATCGAATAATTTGGATAAAGCAACAGCACCTGCGATACAAATAACTGGAGTTAAAGTTAACATTAATCTAACCATGACACCAGCGAAGTAAGAACATAATACTGAGTAAGCAATAATGAAGACATGCTCATCTTTTAAGTCCATGAATAAAAGGAAGACAGCGGCTGGGAATAACCAAATTAAGAAATGAGTATCTAAGAAGAAAGCTGGCCATGTGATAGGTTGATGTTCTGAAACTGAAGCGATAATTGGAATATGAATTCTAGCGTATGATGTATCCCATAAAGAGTAGAATCTACCGGTCCATGGAGCAATTAAACCTAAGTAAGTTAATGTGAATAAACCTGCGACACCGATAAACATGATTAGAGCTAAAGATACTAACATAATAACTTTAAATTTCTTTGCACTAATTTTAGCTTTAATGAAATCCCCAACAGCGACAATTTGTAATAAACCAAAAACACCTAAAGCAGCCATATGATCATTAGATTTAATTGGTAAGAAACCAACAAATGGAATTTGCATTGATGCAATGGTACCAATAACGAACCAAGTGTTGTAAGCGACGTAAATCTTTGAAGTGTATCTACCCATTAATACTAAACAGAATACATGGAATGGAATTAAATTTGTAATGAAAACGTAACCACCCCAAGCTGAAACCATATAGAAATAACATAATGCGGCGAAACAACTATTTAAGATTGAACCTTGTTTCAAACCTTTAATCCAGAACATGAAAGTGACCATTAATAAAGTGATAGCGATAGCTTCATTATCATATGAACCAGCAACAGATCTTGAGATATAACCTGGTACGATACCGATAAAAGCAGCAGCTAATAAACCAGCTTTTTCATCTTTTATTTCAGTTGTTAATTTATAAGTTACATAAGCTGTAATAGCAGAGAAAGCAGGAGCAAATAAAACACAAATATTTCTAATATCGATTGGTAAACCAATTTTTCTTAGTGCATGCCAAATAAAAGCAGATGTTGTCATTAAACCTGGATATAAAGTACCACCTGTGACTCTACCTAATGGATACCAAGTTCTTTCATCGAACCAATTTAAGAAATCCTTGAATGAATTATTTACTAAAAATTGAGTAGCACGATAATTAAACCATGGATCAAATTCATGAATAATAGATTCAAATCTTATAACAGCGAATAATCTTGATGATATAGATGCAACAATAATTGCAATAAAAATTAAAGATTTAATTGAGGATTGAATCCATGATACACAGGAATCTTCATTTTTTATTTCAGCAATCGAACCAGTTTGAATAGAAACTTCATTAATCTTCTCTTTAGCCTCAGGAGCTACTTGATCAATATCTGACATAATACAATTGATATAATAAGGGAAGAAGTAAATTAATCTATGACTGTCTTAAAGATCTGAAACCAAAAAATAAAATAAAAAAAACACAAATGTAAGTAAAAAATTAACTAAATTACAATTAAGTTACAATTTAAAACAATATATATAAATGGATACACGTAAAATATCCAATTACTATGTCAAACAGTGAACAATTGTTACAATCTGAACACGTCCCAAGAGTTCACAACGTAAAAGAACACGTTTGAATTAAAAAAAAAAAATTGCTGAAAAATTAAAAAAAAAAGGAAAAAATAAAAAAAATTTCGCGACGCATTAGGGTTGCAAGGATCTGCAGGGTTGAATCTCTGAAATAGTTAGGGTTTGTCTCGAGAGCAAAAAAATAAAAAATATTTTTTTTGGTGGAGTTAGGGCTTGGGGTCGCTGGCGACGGCAGTCATGTGACTGTTTTTTCAGTTTCAGAAAAAGGAAAGAACTAAGTTTTTGGGTAATTGGTTGGGATGGATGGGGTGATAAAGATGGCAGAAAGTAACAAATTTTGGATGTTGTGTGGCAAAAAGGAGGTGAAGAAGGAGTAGCAATGAGCAGTAATTACAATGATTCGGGACTGTTGACCATGACACCGACTATACAGGAGGAGATGGACGAGGAAGTGGAGCAGGAGAAGGAATTGGAGTTGGAATTAGCGAAGAGGAATTCGGTGTTGAATATGAAGGGTAATGATAATGAGTATGATAATATGCGTACTAGGACGTCGTTTTCACGATTGACGAATAGTTCATCCAGTATTGAGAATCATAGGTCTAATTCAACGATAACTTTTGAGAAAGTTAAGATTACACCGAGACCAAGAACACAATCTGAACAAAGTATATTAAGTAGTTTATCATTGAAATCGCTATTGGATAATAGAATTAATGCAAAAGTAGCAATGAATAGTAATGAGCCAATACAGAATAATGCTACTGTTAAGAGAAATACAAGAATCTCTAGTAGTGAGATCGATAACGATTCAGAAATAGGTATGCAATTACCATTTACAGATGATAAAAGACTCGGAAGAAGTGAATTTAGATCAAATAAATCATTAACGACAGATATCTTCAATAATCAAAATATTACACCGGTTAATGAAACTAGTAATGTAATCGAAGATGGTGTAAATTCAGATGAAGATGAAGATTTAGCTTCACAAAACTTAACAACAAAAGCTTTAAGAAAATTATCAGTATTGAAATTAGCAAATCAATGTTATTCTTTACCTAACGAAAGTCCATCATCGTCAATAAATAATGCAATATCAGAAAATGATAATATTCCACAAAATGATAACTCGATTGAAGACGATGATAATCAAACATTAAAATTTGCACAATCAGCATCAAATTTTACAACGAAAACAGAATTAACACAATCACAATTACAAAATCAACAGCATCTTAACAGTAATAATAAAAATACTATAATATCAAATAACACAATTCCTTCACAATTAAAAAATAATGAATTGGGTCACATTAACACAAAAGTTAATCTAATGACTTTAAAAGATAATAATATTCAAGATGCAAATGTTATCCAAAATTCAAAAATTAATAACTTATTACAAAATGATATCAATAATAATAGTAATAATAACAATATTTATTCAATAAAGTACCAACAACAGCCACAACGGTCCTCTTTAATATGTCATAAAAATTCTAACGAAAGTATTAGAAGACCTAATCTTTATAATACACCAATGTCTTCATCATCAGTGGCAACATCAAATACAAATAAACCAAAGAAACAATTCAAACAAATGAATAATCCAAAAAAACCTTTATATATACCAGCAGTGTTACGTAATGTATCAGAAACTAATTTAACTAATGAAGATTTTGAAGAACATAACGATATGGATAGTCTAATCGAAGAAGATGATATCGTTCTTGGTGAAGCAGCAAATGATAGTATGAGTACAAATGCAAGTGCACATGATTATTTATCAATGTATTCTAATGGTGGTGGTACAATGGATTTAGATCATCATCTTTTAAAAAATACTAATAAAAATATTAATAATGTTAATTTGAATAGAATAAGAACAACGACACAATCAAGTATCCATTCGACAGCAAGTTCAATATACAGTACGTATAAACAAAAATTTCAAGATTTGGTAAATTATTATGGTAAAGAAACTCCCTCAAATGGAAATAGTGGAAGTAGATTAAATAATAATGTGATAGAACCTACTCGTTTTCATTGGGTTCCAGATTCTGAACGTAGTTATTGTCATAAATGTAATTTAAAATTTACCGTGTTGGAGAGAAAACATCATTGTCGTCATTGTGGTGAAATTTTTTGTCAAAAAGATTTACCTGATATGATTTATTTAAATTCTGAAGCTAAATTTTGTCAATTAAGACAATTTGGTGGAGGTGTTTTGGTTAAAGTTTGTCATGAATGTTATCTTGCAAGTGGGAAGTATATGCAAAATATTAAACTACGTAAATTAAAGAAAATGGAAGAACAACAATTACAACAGCAAAAACAACAACAATTGCAAGAAATGGTTGGAACGGAAAATGATTATATTCCAATGCGTAAAAAAAATGGTGGACGTGGATTAGAACGTAGACGTGAAAGTGTTGCAGGTAGTGTTCCAGTTGATTGGAATTGGAGTAGTTTTTAATTGATAATAATCATTGGTATATATTTGATAATTTAGTATAAAGGCATAAAATTTGTATATATATATTAGTTTGTATACATTTTAATAATAAGTATTGTAAAAAAAAAAGAATAAGATAGAAATTATAATAATAAATTTGAGATTGGAATTGAATAAAAGTGTGATAAAAAAATAATTTAAAATAACTTTATAATAACAGAAAACCAAAAGATAAAAAAAAACCTAGTAAAAAATGATGTTAAACCCTTTTTTTATTAATTTGATGTGGTTTTAATAATTCAAAACTACACATTAAACCTGTATTAATTGCTAAAACGGCACCCCAATTTTGAAATTGTCCACAATAATTTGGAGCACTAAAAACTGTTACTAATTTTTTTTTAGCAAAAAATTCGTAACCATCTTCAACAACCATATGACCTCTGATAATCAAATCGAATTTAAATTTTGAACAGAAATCCAAGACATTATTTTTAGAGAAAGTATAAGATACCCCTCTATCATTTAATGACCAATCTTTTACAGATGAATCGGGATCACTCCATAATAAATCTGTTAGAAGTCCATCATCTGGTATATCAGTAGGTCTAACAATATCATTATCAATTTGTTTTAAATTTTTTAAATCAGGTGAAATACCACCATGAACGCAAAAAATTTTATCATTAATTGTTGCAGCAATTGGTAAACAATTAAAAACATCAATAAATGATTTCCAAATTTTAGTCGATTTACGTCTTTTACATTCATCATAAAAACCGTACATTTTTGTAACATTTGCTGATTCATGATTACCTCTTAACATGAAAAAATTATTTGGGTATTTAATTTTATAACATAATAATAAAAGTATTGTTTCTAATGATTGTTTACCACGATCAACGTAATCACCAAGAAATAAATAATTTGTCTCTGATGGTATACCACTTAATTTTAAAATTCTTAAAAAATCATTAAATTGACCATGTAAATCACCTACAATTTTAATTGGAGCTTGTAATCTTAATAAAGTTGGTTGATTTAAGAAAATTTCTCTTGCTACAGAACAAATTAATTGAATTTCCCAAGAATGAAATGGGAATGAACCTCTCTTCTTCGATTTTGATGAAGTTGTTGCGGTTGTAGTATTTAAATAAATTAATTTTTTAATTGTTTTATCTATATCTATACCATCTTTAGACGTTGGATCATTTGGATATTTTTTAATGAAAATATTTTTCTTTGAATTTTGTTTTTGTTTTAAAACAGGTGATGCCTTAAAACTTGAATCAGAATCGGAACTTAAACTTGAATTTGAACTGGAACTGGAACTGGAACTGGAACTAGAATTTAAAGAAGTTGATAAAATCGAAGATAATTTTGTTTTATTGAATAAATTATTACCAGGTGACGTGGCCGTAGAAGTTGATAATGAATTTACGGAATAAAAATCCATATCAGAAGATGAATTTGATGATGAATATGATGAATCATTGACAAAAATAGCATTAGTTTGAGTTGTTGACGTTGAAGGTTTAACAAAATTTGGTAAATTACTGTTTAAATTGTTTAAATTTAAGTTTTTTTGTGTTAATTTTGTTTTAACGTTATTATTATTATTATTGTTTGAAATTATTGTATTTGTATTGTAATATTTGATAGTAGGCGGAAACCTACTATCATCCGGGTCATTAGATTCGTTAGGTGATGCAGTTGTAGATGAAGAGTCATCGTTGGATGTATTAGTACTATTTGAATTATTGTTATTACCTTTGCTCGGTAGTAAAAAATTATTATCTTGGTGTGACGGGCTTCGCATAAATTACAAATCTAGATTATTTTATTTTATTTTATTTTATTTTATTTTATTTTTCTATTAAATTATTTGAACTTCCCTTATTAACCGTATATATACGTGCGTAAATCCTTTCTTCTACAATATATCTTACGACGTTTCTTCTTTTTGACACCCAAAAGTTCCCAATTTTCCTGTTAATCCCTGGAATTCGAATCTCAAGTTTTTTTCTTTTTCTTTGTAATCCGTTGAATTGTTCATATTGTCACTCTGCACGGTTGGATCATTTTTATTATCGCTGTGTACGAATAGCACGTGATTTTGTGTCATGTGCACGTCACGTGATTTAGAACTATTTAATTTTATAAAAAGGAAAGAAGAGAAAAACTACACTACACTGGAGCAACGACAGTAATAATAAATATGAATATAAGAATATGGTATCAGTGATGCAGGAGAGTTACGGTGACGAAGAGGAGGAAGAGACACGGTGTGTTTGTGGGGAGACGGAACCGCAGGACGGGTCAGATTTATTCATTCAGTGCGAATCATGCGGTGTATGGCAACATGGTTACTGTGTTGGTATTACAGCTGAGGTGACGCCAGAGAAGTACTGGTGTGAACGTTGTAAACCAAATTTACATTATAGTTATATTACGGGATTGAAGAAAGAACGATCGTTGTACAAACCTTTGTTAGATTTGGATAATATTAAAAGAAATAAAATGGTGATTGTGCATGAGTATGAAGAAGATCAAAAATTGAAGGATAGAGAAAAGGCAACCTTAAAAGCTAGAGAAGAGAAGCAATATGATATACTTTTACAGAAAGTGCTACAGGAAAGTAAACAAAATGATATTGTAAAAACGCCTCTACCTTTACCTTTACCTTTACAAAACTCGCCATCCCCTAAAATAAATATGAATGAACAGATTTCACTAAATGAAATGAGATCAAGATTGCTGGCAATAATGGAATTTGTTTCACAGACACGTTCAGAAATTACTAATGATCAATGTCAAAAATCATTTTTAACAGAATTTACAGAAAATAAACAATTTACTGATAAAATTGATAAAATTCTCTTGCAAAATGACCAAAATTTATCACTAATAGATGATTTAAATAAAAATTTAATTCATTGGGGACAAAAATACGGTTAAAAAAAGTTTTATACTTTATTTCCCCCCTACCTTAAAAAATTTACATACTCATTGGTATTCACTATAGAGGTACCACCTAATACAACTCTCATTCTACCTTCCTGTTTATCCTTCATGGTTTTATTAAATTCATAAACAAATCGGGATTCCTCAAATGTAATACCACCCACAATTAACAATATAACATCCTGAGGTGGTGGTTGACTCAAATCTCTTCTGGATGATGATGTTTTTTTATTCAAAAATCTATAATCATTCTCAGATAATTTATTATTAGATAACTCTGTCAATATTGTCGAAAGTCTTGGAATATATTGCATGTAAACATTATCTGTAGAATTATCATGTATTCTTCTATGTAAATCCATTTTACTATTGAATCTTTTAGTTAATTCACTTAATAAATCATCTTTTTTTACATTAGAATCATTGGTATTAGAACCATTAGCAAAATTTTTATAGTAATTTTGGAAATATTTTCTAAATTTATGAATATAATTAACATCTTCAACAGGTAAGTATTTTTTCAATAACTCTAAAATTTCATTGACTTTTTCAATTTTAGTATCACCATTAATTTCATCATGTCTCAATAAATAAATACAACTCAATTTAAATTTATAATAGTTTTCAACCTTTGGATTATTTAAAATACCCAGAAGAGAATCATAATCACCTTGATATTCCTTATGTACTACAATATTTTGTTCCACTTCACTAATCTCCCAAATACTTTTCTCCGTTAATTGTCTATCTAATTCACCAACAATTGCCATATGTTTTGAAACATTTCCAGATAGTTTTTTAAATTCTGGAAATTTCTCTATAAATTTTTTAATATCTTCAATTGAATTAATTTGACTATTGATTTGTGTAGTATCCTTATATTTACTAACATATTCTGAAACTTTGTCACCTAATTCACCGAAATTTAAATACCTTGTGTCTTTAAAAAATGGATCCTCCTTTGAAGATAATGTAACTTTTTCTAAACTTTTATCAATTTTAGGTACACTCGATAAATCTACAATATTTCTTTCAATACCAATATATTCGTTAATCATTGATTGATATGTCCATGGTTGTAATAATGGTGTATATGGATCGACATTTCTATCCAAGATAACTAAACATGGCGCTATATCCATCTTGGGGAAGTCAAACAGTGCTTTTTTATTTGTTGAAATCATTTTATCCACATTTTGTGCTAATCTTTGACAGATTTTACTTCTTGCATCGAATCTGATTTCAGGTTTAACTTTCAATGATAATAGTAATGAGGTCAAACTGTTTGTACAATCGTTCAAGCTATTTTCATTCCATACCAATTGATTTGTCAGTAATGTCTCACTTGGCATATCAAAGGAGAAAAGATATTCATTTAACACTTGATAATCTTGAAAGATTTCTTCCACTTTGACTACAGCACCAAGGTTATCTGCCTCTGCCAATCTTTCCAATTGCGATTTAGACACCATATTGTTGAAGAAAATGTGATACTCACCATAACGAGGGTTCTCCAACTCCTTAGCAAGGAAGTCAATTGTATCATCTGTAGGTTTCGTATACACCAAACACTTCAGATGTCTCATTATATCACGTCGAGTGTTCTCCACAGTATCCACCAAATATATCTCATTCTTCAATAAATCACTCTGTGTAGCACACATAGATATAATAGGTGTCGTATGCTTATCCAGTAGTAACACTTTAATCCTATCCTGGCTGAGTACATCTGAAGCACCCATGGATCCACCAACTTCGCCAAAACCACTGCCATTTGTTCTAGCCTGGGAATTGAATATCCTCTGGGTATAAAAATCACCAACTTTAAACAAATCCATCCTGCTATATATATCAAACACCTTAGTTCTTGGTTGTTGTTTTTTGGTTCTATCTGTCTTTGCCCTTCCAAAGGGTTTTAAAAGTTTACATAGTTTTATCCTTCTTCTATTATCGTTAAAAACTGAAAAAATTCGAAATCCAAGGGAATCATATGTAAAGACATCGCAAAGGAATAAAAAGGAAGAACAGTGCTAGTTAAGAATGGTCCATAGGGATAAAACAGAGTTGGGACAAGTAGCATCTCCAACAGGGATTCAAGTTGCGCCTTCACACTTTACTCATGGGCAGAATAACAAGCCTGTGAGACAGTTCACCAGCAGATCACGTACCAAGAGTACTGCAAGTTTTAAAGGTTTAAGGAAAGTATTGACACATGATGGGACTACTATCGATCGTGATCCTATGAAGTCAACAAAGTCCAGTGATGCATTGTTTAGAAAGCGTACTATCAGTGGTCTGAATATGACTGCATTAGCAAGAGTCAGATCGAATCCAAATGTACATGGTGGTATTGGGGGTAGTCATGTGGTGAATAGCCACAGTAATGCTAGTGGTATGTGGATGGGTATCGCAGGTTTGAAACCGAGAAGAACTAAAAGTATACATTCTGTTGTTCACATAGAGAATCCCAATGACTCTGATTCAGATAGTGAACGTGCTGAATTCATCACAGATAAGGACGATAAAGAAGAAGAAGAAGAAGTCGAATACTTCACAGATGATGAACCATCTACGGAGAGTAATAAAGAAGGAGGAAATCTGGGTGAAACAGATAGTATGGATAAGGGAAGAATAATCTCTATTGATAGCATAATGGAAGAGGCTCACACTAAAGAAGAAAAAGATAACTTAGTGGTAGATGAGCAATCTTCAATAAAGCATCTAAATTATAAAGTTCCTTCAAAATATGTAGATGATAGAAGTGCTGGCATCAGTCAGGACAAGTTGAGTGGTAATATGCAAGGTTTGGATATCATCAGTTCATCTGCGGAAACTGAGAAATTAGTTAGCGATTCAGAATCAGATAATGATAAAGTGGTCACATTAAAAAGTAGTGAAGATAATGGTTTATCAATAAGTAATGATCGCATTGAAAGAATGAATCTGCAAGATGATGACGATGATATTGAGTCACAAGACAATCAGCTGACAAGGCAAACTAAAAAAAATGTTAGTCATACACAAGAGCAGAATATACCAGTTAATGAGAAAAACCATAGTGATATGGATAATATTCAAGCATCGAATAGTTTGGCTGATCAATATATTCCTGACATGATTCTTTCGCAATCTACTGGTGTCGAAAAAAGGTTTGATGAACCACCATCGATACAAAACTCTTTTTCAAATGAATTACATGGTGAGTCAGCAGCCATGTACAACAATGATATAGATAATACGATTAATATGGGGCCTGAAACTTTTAAAGGGGCAAGTTATTTATCTGGTAGTGTCAGACCCAAAATGCAACAAATACCGAAACATATCTCTGATAATATTCAGGAATTTAATGTAGCTAATGCTCAACTGTCTCAAACCAAAAGATCAAATATTGCAAAAAATGATCAAAATGTCAAAATAACAAATTTCTCAAATTCATATTCCAGTTTAACTAATAATTTACAACGTGCCAATGCGGCAGCAGGGATAGGTAAAGCCAATACAAGACATAATCCAAGTTCTCGTGGACCAAACAGTTCTGCTGGTTCTAATTCGGGTTCTACACCATTGAGTCATCTATTCCAGAAGAAAAAGACAGCACCAACTTTGGGTGATCATCAAGGCAAAACTGAAAATGGTACAGATGGTAGTGATGGGAGTAAGATAAATAACTTTTCCCAATTTTTAAAGTCAGATATGTCAGAAGGTGATTCAAGAACACAAAGAAAATTATGGTTGCAAAGAGAAAATTCTATAATGGATTTAAGCGTTCAAAATGTTTCATCTGGTTCTCTCTTTATGGTTACAAATGTTGATGTGAAAAGAGAATTTGAAAGAATCTCACACGAATACACAAACTCCAGAAGATTTTATAATCCATTGGATGCATCCTTGGACAGATATGAAGCAAATCAGAGACAACAAGAGGATAAAGACAAAACCAATATTACGAACTCCAAATCCAGATCTAAATCTACCAGTAATAAGAATGCGAATCGCTTACCAACGAGATCTACACATAGCAACAATGAATTCTTTGCTAATTATGGATCAAGTCGATCTAATAATATTAATATTGAAGAATATCTTCCTAAATCACAATCATCAAAACTACATAGAATCCTCTCCTCACTTTGGGAAGAAGAAAGCATGGAATTTAATCATGAAGCTAACCCGTTAAGCAAGGTTGCAAAAAGTTACCACCATAGAGAACCAAGCGACAGTAGTTCTAGAAATAGATTAGCCGCAATGAATAGCGGTTCAAGGCTAGTTAATAATAATAACTACCTTAACAATATGAGTCAGAACGGTCCTGCAAGACACTCGCTACGAAACGCCATTGGTAACACTAATGCTAACACTAGTAGCACTGGCCAACAAAGAGTGAGGAACACGTTGCAACCAACAACACGAGCCGTTAATAAAAGAATGGAATCGGTGAATCAACAACAAGTTCAACGCTATTAGTTGAAGGCTTATGGAATTTGTAGTATCATCTAAAATTATATAAACACATCTATAGACTTTAAAGACAAGCAAACAACCGAGGAAATGTTTTCCTGCAAGAACATATTCTTCGTCATTTTAACGTTTTGTCACTGTTATTCACTTGTTTATACAAAATTATGAAATATTCTTATTCAACTGAAAATGAATTCTAAATAGTTAATAGAAAGGTAAAAAAATATACTGAAAAATAGGAAAGTTACAAAACACACAGCGTATAAACATTTAAAACTATAAATAACAATAGTGGTTCAATAATTAATTAACTAGTATATCAATTCATAACTCGAACACAAACAAGAATAACCAACCAAGCAACCACTTAAATTACCCCATTCTTTTGGAAAACTACAAAAAAAAATAGCAAGATATAATAAACACAACTGCTGGATACCTCATACTCCACATCACATATATACCTTTCTGTTCCATTAGCACCTGTTTGCTGGCACTGACCGTTCAGCTCATCGCATCGCTTTAAACATAAAATTTTTCAATGTATCGAAGAGATTTAAGAAGAGAAAGAGAGAGAACAGCAGTCAATATCAGACAATATTGGTACGAAAAGGGGTATAAGAAGTCTAGATTAGACTGGTAGTGAAGATATGACAGATCAATTGAAGGAGTTATCCCATTATGGTCCATCTCTGTGCGTGAAATTCCATGAGACTTTCTCAGACTACATCTTTGTTGCAGTTGGGCCATATATTCAAGTTTACAATTACAGAACAGGTGAACTGATTAATAAGACTCGTGCATTTTCATGTAATAAGGTTCATGGTTTCAATTTTTCAAAAGAAGGCAATTTTTGTGTTATTTATGGTGCAAAATCTGTTTCATTGTGTAGCATCCATAATATTTTAAAATCTGATGATATAAGCTCATTGGAAAAAGTATATTTAGAATGGATCGTTGATGCTGCCTTTAACTTTAATGACAATCAATGCTATTTATTGACCTGTTATAACTTAGTTATAGTAATAGATCTAGAAGGTAATATTGTCGAGAAAAAGAATCTAAAGAATGAAAGATCTATCCTATACTCTGGTACCATTAAAGTATTATCACAGGATAAAGTTCTGATCAATGCTGGTACAGTTATGGGTGGTGTGCTAATTTGGGACCTATTAAAAGAAGAGAAAATATACAATTTAACGGGTCATGAAGGTTCGATCTTCTATGTAGTTGTTAGTGATAATGGTAAATATGCTGCAAGTTGTTCTGACGATCGTTCAATAAGATTATGGGATTTAAATTCTGGTAAAGAACTATCTGTTGGTTGGGGCCATACAGCAAGAATATGGAACTTGAAATTTTACAATAATGATACTCAACTAATTAGTGTTTCCGAAGATTGTACATGTCGTATTTGGGATGTTCTGAACGCCAATGATAAAGTCACACTAGTCATGAAAAATGTTTATGAAACCCATCTTAATAAGAATGTTTGGGGTGTCGATGTCCAAGAGGAACATGCAGTTGTTGCCACAACTGGTAATGATGGCAGAATCAAATTGATCGACTTAAAACAAACTTCAAGATACAAGGATGAAGAATTTTCGTTCAATATTCATCAACTGCCATCCTCTTCCACCATTCAAATTAAGAAAGGTGAAATATTTAAAGGATTCCATTGGTTTAATTTTGGTTTGGTTGCTATCACTTCATTAGGTAATGTTCTGAAATTTGATGAAAATACTAATGATTGGGATTTGGTTATCCAAGATGAAAGATTGGTATCTTATTCAGTCACTAACGGTGTTAGCGATCAAAATAATGAAAATAATGTAGTAATATTTTCCAATAATAAATCTGATTTATTATTTATCAATTTTTCCAAAGATGGTAAGATAACAAAATGTTCAAATTCCTTGCATTTAGATAATTTAAGCAAAACATATAACGCAATGTCAACTCTTTACGATTCAAAATATTGTTTAGTTGCGATTGAGTCTCCTAACCCTCGTGAAAAATTGATTGTCTTACAAATGGATTTAGAAACTTTACAAGTTGTCAAAGAATTTAGATTTAACAAACCAGAAAATTTCGTTTCTTCATGCTTAGAAGTTTCTAATGACTGTTTATTAGTTGGTTCTAGATTTAGTACCGTCGCCATTTTTGATTTAAATAATCAAGAAGCAGAACCTTACTTGATAAAAAAAATAAGTCCTGGGGATACAACAACCTCTGTTAAGCATGTTGAGACAAAGGGTGATTTTGAATTATTTTCTGTCACCAACAGAGATGGTTTTTACAATTTTATTAAAGTCAATTTGGTTGATTTTAAGAAGCATAACAACGTTGATGGATGTTTCCATAAGATTATTCATTCTAATAAAGTTATCAAGGGGTTCCTGGAAGGGGCATTTTACAACGATGCCAACGAATATATTACATACGGTTTCAAGTCCAGTTTATTCTATATATTTAATGAAAAGAATTCTTATGAAATTGCTAGTCAAGTTTGTGGTGGTGCCCATAGACAATGGAAATTATGTGACTTAGCAAATAAGAAAGGGTACATGTTAGTTTATGTTAAGGCCTCTGAATTATATTTTAGGAAGATTTACAATCCACTTTTCCCTGAAACTTTAGAAGGTGGTATTCATGGTAAAGAAATCAGAGATATTAGTATCTTACCAAATAAAATAAATAATCAATATGAACCAAAAAACGGTTATTTATTTGTTACAGGTTCTGAAGATACCTCAGTTAAATTATGTAAGTTTAATCCAGTCGATGGTAATGTTGTAAAATACTGGACTGAAAGAAAACATGTTTCTGGTTTACAAAGATTAAAATTTATTAATGACAAATTATTGATTTCATGCTCTGGAAGAGAAGAATTATTTGTATGGGAATTGAATACGGAATTTGAATCAAATCCATACATTACTATACGACAAACATTACCAATATTAAGTACCCATCCTGATCTAAGAATTATGGATTTTGATATATTATTTGATGGTTGTAATAATTTTGTTATATCGACAGTTTATTCTGATTCCTCTATTAAGTTATGGTATTATAATTGTGAGACAAATAAATTTCAAGAAATCTGGATCAATAGATACCAAACATGTTGTATTTTGAATACATCATTAGTATTAATTGAGAGTCAATTGTATTTACTAATCGCTCCGACTGATGGGTATTTGTCATTTTACAATATTTCTAGTGAATTACCATTTTTAAAAATTAATGGAAATTCCATAAGTATTCAACAGAAAGAAATTTCATTGGTAAAATCTGGACGTGACCCCGAATTAAGTTTAAGAGTGCATAAATCAGGTATCAAGAATCTCGATATATATATCGATCATAATATATTCTATGTTAGTACAGGTGGTGATGATAATGCAGTTGGATTAAGTAAATTTACAATAAACGATGGGAAGATTGAAGGTGAAACAACCTGTATGATAGAGAAAGCAGCATCTTCAACTGTTACCTCCTGTAGCTTTCTCGATAATAATTCTAAATTATTGACAACATCTGTGGATCAAAGGGTACGTATTTGGGATATTATTGCAGACAAACTAGTATTGAAAGAGGTTCAATACACTACTGTAGCTGATACAGGTTCGAGTGATATAATCAAAACAGAGGATGGTACTGACGCAATTCTAATTGGTGGTGTTGGGTTATCCATATGGAAATATTAAAGTACTAAAAAGACTACAAAAGAGTGAATATATTATATATATATGTATAGGTATACCAAATTGTATATTTACATGATTGATTTTACCCTATTATATGGCTGAAAGGAAATCAAACTAAAAAAAATTGATAGAAGATCATTTTTAGTTCTAATCAACCTTGACGTTGCTTATGTTTATGATTTGATTTGCAATAAACGTAAACTCTTCCCTTTCGTCTTACAATGTAACAATCTTTGCAAAATTTCTTCAATGAGGATCCAATTTTGAAACCCCTTGTAACATTAACCAAACACAACGGAGATTTCACCATTTTATTGAATGTACCAAGCATTGAATACGATTTAGCAGATCCATTTTTGAAATACAATGCACGGGATAACAACGAACCCTTACTGAACCACTGAAAAGTGGCCCCCAAACGGGCCCTCCCAACAGCAGACACACCAGAACGCACTAGACTACTCGACATCGAACTCACCAGCTGCTAATACCTTCTCTCTAACCAAAAAAATCCACCAAAAATGACTACAAGTTGACTATAATACCAAGACTTCCTCTTATAAACGAATTACAAGAATTGGATAATGCTCGCCGTGTGCGGTGATGTTACCCGCCTTCGGGGCTACAAATTTTTTTGTTAAAAATTTGTTTAAATAATGAATTTCAGTGGCGGTTAATTAACTTTTAATGGTTAGTTCTGTTGTTGATATGGGTATCAAAGGAGTATTATTTGAGTCTGTCGGTGGCATTTACGAGTGTCTCAGACGTATAGGATACAGATATTTGGCTTTTTTTTGGTCTCTGATAGTGGAAATTGCACAAGTTTGACGTTTCAAAAAAATCATCTCTTTTTATTTATTCGAATTTCATTGAGTTCAAATTTTGTTATTTCGTTATTGTTAATTGATTATTTGCTATTTTAGGTACCATCATTTTTCATTTTTCATTTCTTTCACTTCTTATACCAGATTTTTCATTGTATTTGTTTAAAATTTAATTTTTTCTTTTTTTTCACTTTATTCATCATTTTATTTTGTTCATTCCATTGATTGCATTGTACTATTTTTCTTCATTCTTTTCTTTTAATTCATTATGTCATCTTTTAATAATAACAATATGAATCATCAAAATTTAGATGATTATGCATTGCCTGAAAATAACAATTCTTTTAAACAATATTGTAATTTAGATTATGGAATGGGTCCAAATGAATTAAATAATAACTTACTAAATAATTCATCAGCATATCATTATGACCAAAGAGAACAGGATTTTCAACATTATTTCGATCAAAACAATCATTCCATTAACAATGAAAACTCAAATAATGATTTAGAAAATGTTTCAATAATGTCATCACCACCATATTTAACGACAGATTTAAATTTGGATTTAAATTCACAATCCAATAATTTTTTGAATAGTCATTTTAGCAGCACTCAACAGGATTTATTATTACAACAACAAATGTCACATTTAAATATTAACAACAGAAATATTTTAGAACAACAAAATCCATTTGGTGTAGTAGCAACAGCAACAGCAGTTGCTAATGCAAATACATCTTTTTCAACTCAATCATCTTTACAAATTGCGAATCCATTAAATTTTACCTCTGCACCAAGTAGGACAGTTTATTTAGGTAATATACCACCAAATGTTACAGTCAAAGAATTATTAGATCATGTTCGTAGTGGTGTTGTTGAAGAGATTAAAATTTTACCAGAAAAAATGTGTGCATTTATATCATTTATTGATGAATCTGCTGCATTATTATTTCATTCTGATGCAATTTTGAAAAGATTAAATATTGATGGTAGAGATATTAAAATTGGTTGGGGTAAACCAACTAAAATTGATCCATTAGTGGCATCAAAAATTGCAATGGATGGTGCAACAAGAAATGTTTATATTGGTCATTTAAATGAGGAACCAATTGTTGATGATGAAAAAACATTAAGAGAAGATTTATCACAATTTGGTGAAATCGATTCTATTAAATTAGTTAAAGAAAAAGGCATTGCTTTTATTCATTTTTCATCAATTTTTATTGCGATATCTGTGGTAACAAATTTACCAAATATTGATTCAAAATATTCCAAAAAAAGAGTATTCTATGGTAAAGATAGATGTGCATTTATTACAAAGACACAACAACATAATGCTGCACAATTTCTTGGTGTTCAATCCGGTGTTGATAAATTAGTTCAATTCACCGATAGAGAATTTATCTCAAATGCATTATTACAACAATCTGCTGCCGCAGCTGCTATTGCAACTTCGGCAGGTGGTCCAAATAATCTTGGTAATAGAACAATTTATTTAGGAAATTTACCAAAAGATATCAAAGTTGAAGAAATTTGTAATGTTGTTCGTGGTGGTCTTTTACAAAATATTAAATTATTATCAGATAGATTTGTTTGTTTTGTTACATTTATTGATCCTACAGCTGCGGCACAATTCTATGCCATGAGTTCATTACATGGATTAACCATTCAAAAAAAACGTTGTAAAGTTGGTTGGGGTAAACATTCTGGTCCATTACCAAATGCATTAGCATTAGCCGTTAGCAATGGTGCCTCAAGAAATATTTATATCGGTAACATCGACATGAATGACTCCAATTTCTTCAAGGAAGATAACCTAAGAGAAATCTTCAAACAATACGGTGAAGTCGAACAAATAAATTTCTTACCGGAGAGAAAATGTTGTTTCGTTAATTTCACAAATATTAACAACGCCATTCTATGTTTGGACAAGATCAAATCCCAACCAGAGTTCAACAACCTGAAGATCAACTTCGGGAAGGACAGATGTGGAAACGTACCACACCAAGTACGCTAATACATAAGTATATATACACTTCACAAACAAAAATTACTACTATCCCTATCATATTTTAATAAGAGTAGAGTTAGGGCACTGCTGCTTAATGCTGTGCGCGCCCTAACTCCCCACCGCAAAAATGAACCGTTTTATAGTGCAAAACCGGCGACAAATACAGGGCTGCACACACAAAACTGCACAAGCCCTATGTAGGGTTTTCTCAAAAAAACAGGAAAATTCCCCAGAAAGCAACAATCCGAACTCCCCTGAAAAATATTTTTGGGTTCACTTAAGTATAAAAATGACAGCAAACTGGATATTGAATTGATATTTGTTTCTTTCTAGTTGTGGTCGGGAGGATCAAAGTTACCGAAGTTTTTAGTTTATCGTCGTTTTCAATGGTTCAGATTTTAATTCCTGACGGACAGGACAGTTTCCAAGCTTTAAAGATCGCTGGTGATTTTACTAATTGGAAGATTCAACCAATGATTAGACAATTATCCACCACCACTGGATCATGGGTATTCAAAATTACAAACGATATGGTGGAAAAGTACTGTACCGAGGAGTTACAGGATCAAGTATTGATCCATTTCAAATTTATCGATGATAATAATAATTGGTTTACATCAGATAATTTCGATTTAGTATCAGATGAAAATAATAATATTAATAATGCAGTTATGTTGGAATTCTCAAATGGGAAATTGAAAGAAGAGGATAAATTTGTTTCTGAAAATGAGAGCGTGTCCTCAAGATCTGTTACTCCGGTGACACCTGCTCCAACATTAGAGATTAATACACCAGTAATTGAAACAAACACTATCGCTAAAGAAGATAATGATGTCTTAGATACTTTGAAGGTTGCAACTCCGGAATTAGTCGAACTTGATGAAGATGTATATTTCTCACCAAACAAAGAAAAGATTAAAGAGAATAATACCCAAGATGAAGATGAAGCTGTAGAAGATTCAACAATTCCGGTTGAAGGATCAGAAAATGATAATAAACTCTTAGGGATAAGAGATCAGACACATTATAAGACCTTTTTACAAAGATTTATAGATTTCTTCTGGGCATTTTTCGGTTCATGGGCTAAATTTTTTAAAAACAATAATGAAACATCGACTACTTTGACATCATCGTCAACAGACTAAAATATAATAAGTTTTTACGAACCTTGTTCTTACAAATATGAAAAAGAGAATAAAAAATATTTTTTTAATATCTATTTAGTATTGCATAAATTTTATACACAAACAGGAAATTTTTAAGAACTACAAAAAAATATTCGTTTAAAGAATTAGACTACATACAAACTTAGTATAATGGTTGACCATAGGATAATTTCAACCAGTGCCAAGCATCAGCATCGGCATCAGCATCAGCATCAGCATCAGCTTCTCTCTTGTATAATGGTTGACCATAGGATAATTTCAACCAGTGCCAAGCGTCAGCGTCAGCATCAGCATCGGCATCAGCTTCTCTCTTGTATAATGGTTGACCAGGGGACAATTTCAACCAGTGCCAAGCGTCAGCTTCTCTCTTGCTTAATTGTTCGGAATCTTCAGCTAAAGCTTGTTCAGCAATAGTGGTGTTAACAAATAAGATACCATTGGAAGTAGCGTTACCGAATGGAATTAAACCAATATCTTCATCAGCACCTAGAGCTAAGTAACCAATAACAGCTTCGGCTGGAATGTTTGCAACGGTGGAATTGGTGTCTTCAGCAAAGACAGTAGATGCAGCTAAAGTTAAAGCAGATAGAACAGTAGAAAATTTCATATTTTTTTTTTTTTAAAAGGTTATTGAATCAAGTTGATTGAATAAAGTGGATGCTTTTCTAATTCATATAGATAATATATCAATACCAACCATACTTCAATTGTTTTTTAATCAGAAATACATTGACCTTTATATATGTGATATTTCATCGCAATTCGCAATTCACATATCACAACTGTGTCCAAATTAGGAATATTATTGACTACAAAATTCACAATATTCACTTTAATGTTCAATAATACATCAATATCATGAAACTTTGACAAACCTCAATACCTATTTGTTGCTGCAGTTACCACAGTTATCATGTATTAAAATGCATCATATCGCATAAATTATAAAACAACTATTGATCGACCAAATAGGAAATTGCGACACAATGTAAAGGAAGAAGAAAAGAGAATTTAACATATTAATCAATGCTCGAGTAATGTGACATGAGGTTTTGCCCCATATTGGAAAGTATTCTGTTTCATTTTCCCAAGCAGGTTGCTTAATTGGTCATAAATTTACAAATTATGTGATGTGCAGACAGTATTGAGGTGAAAAATTGGCAATATGCAGCTTGACAACCAGCCCAAAAATATAGAGCGAAGTACCACCTACCGTAAAGTGATCCAAGCTCATTGAACACACCCGATGCAACATGTTATTCTTATTTCCTTGCTACTCTGTAAAAATTTTATGTAAGCAGCCAGGAAAGATGAGATGTGCCTGTAAAATAAGAGTTTACAAATATTGGAATGCTTTCATAAGTGAGATACTTGTTAGTTAGGGAAAAGTACATTCGAATACATATTGTAAGATGAGCATAACGATAGTTTGACTATTTCAATTAGGGCCATCGAGTCTAATTATATAAGTACTGAGATCTCGGAATGTAACACTACGAGTTAAAGGCAACACGATTCGTAAGTATTATAAATATTCAACCAAAACCAAAGATAAGGGAACTATGTCAGACAACCTTAACTTGTCTCTGAATTGAACCACTAAACGATCAAGAAAACGAATGAATTTGTTGAACAGGCCACACTTGGACGTGTGTCAGTTGGTTCGAAAACCATGGCTCGAGGACTATAAAGAGAAGATATTGAAATCCTAAAAGTGTGCTACGTATATATCGATGTTATTAAAATTCACAACTAGATGAAAATCTTCCTATGAAAGAAAATAATGAGATCTTGAATACTGCTCTTGGATCTGGTGATGTCAGATATATCGGTGCTTGTATCTGAGTTGGCAGATTTGCAAGCAATTGCAAACAAATCGAACTGGTTTGAATTTGTCAATTAGAAGACACAGTATAATGTATTATATAGAGAAGACGAACGTGAAGCCATCCATGACCATCAAATGCCTGAGGTTTATCAAACAGACTTTACTTTTAGGATTCAGCCATGAAACAATTTGATAAACGCCTGCAGAATATTCTTGGACAAAGCAAGATATTATTTAATAGAGTAGGAGAGGTAACTACGGTTTTGGTTTCTACAGCATGCGTTCTATGCGTTCTAAGCAAATATTTCATGCCAATTGTCAGTTTTGATTTCCATCGAAAGAGCTATCGAAGCTATCGAAGCCACCAAACTCAAAACTGAAACCACAGAAAATCGCAGCTATAGAGGAACCATATCAACCAAAACCACGAACAGTCCTATTCAAACTCAAAACAACCTTGCTTTTCAACTAATCGATATATCTTAACCCTAACAACTACAATTCAATAAAACACCCAATCACCACACATTATTTCAATTTTTTTTGACGAATTTTGAAATTTTTGAAAATTTTTTTAGTATATAAGTTTGCAAACTTTAAGATGTTTTGTGTTTTAAGTAATAGTTCTTTCCAATTTTGTTTTGGTTAATATTATTTTTAGAGAGGTAACGCAAATTTCACAGCCATTCGCAGCACAAACAGTATCCCATTGAGGTTGAACCCCTCCGGGGCGTTCTTGACCCATGACATATGTGGATTTGTGTTGCAACTTTACAGTTATATTTTTGCTTGGACTGGAGATAGAATCCCATTTATTGATCTTGGGTGCAACGGTTCATGTGTCGTCTACCTCGTTGTAGATCTAAGGGTTTACCTTCGTGTACCCGTATGGGAATTGTTGCAAGGATCGATAAAACAATTTTTTTTTTATATTTCATTTAGATTAATTTTCACTTAAAATTACGTATTGGATCTTGTTATGTGTTTTATAAACATACGATTGTTTTTACAAATTAGGAATATGTATATCTTCTCGTCATGTATTCATTACTTTAGTTGTCTTGCGTATGACGAGTGAATCTGAAACTGGAATTAAAACCTAGTAAATCATTAATACCTTTTGTCCAATCATTCTCAGTTTTGGCAACACAATAGATGCCGGATTGAACACCTTTTTTCTTAAAAGTTGGATCAGTTTGGAATGTTTCTGTATCCTTTTCAGAATCTTTACCACCTCTTTTCATACTGGGTAATTTAGTACCATCCATATAGATTGTACCAACTTCATTTACTACATGAATTTCATCACCCACATGCAAGTCATTTTGTGGTATACCATCAACTGATAAATTGATAACATTGTTCATGACTTTTTGATTAAGTTTTGAACTGACTTTGATTATAATATGAGAAGAATGAGGAAGAATCAATGGTCTAAATGATAAGGAACGTGGACAAATTGGTGTTAATAAAATCGATGGAACTAAAGGTGATACAATAGAACCACCTGCAGATAAAGAATATGCTGTGGAACCAGTTGGTGTTGCTAACGCGACACCATCTGCAATAGTCCTAGTCAAATAATTACCATCAATAAAAATATCCAAATTTGCTAAATGTGGTGAATTACCTCTATGTAGAAAAATGTCATTCATTGCATGCAATACCACAGGATTATCTGTACCATTTCTAATCACTGCACATTCTAATCTTGTTCTATGTAAACATTTTGCTCTTGAACTTTTAACTTTTTGAAAGACTTCTTTGTATTCTCTAAAATCAAAGGGTAATAGGAAACCCAACGTACCCAAGGAGAAAGCGAGTACAGGTGGAACTTGACCATTCCCAAACATCGATACACCATGCAAAATCGTACCATCCCCACCTAAGGTAACTAATAAATCTGTTCTACTAACAATATTTTCTGGTGTACCTGTATATAAAACATGGGGTCTATTTGGATCACCATTTAGTGGAGATTTAAAATCATCTGAAATCTCTTCAGCAACATCCGGTTGAACTATTACATTTACAGCTGGATATTTCTCATGTAGATATGTAATAAATTCTACCATAGCCTCCCTAGTCGATGGAGTCCATGGTTTCTTAGTAATCAAAACATTCTGTACAGGGTTATGCCAAATTAATGATTGTAATTTTGAGTTTGGCGATGTAACAAATTCAGCTGAATTACTTGTTCTAAGACTCGTAACAGGTTTCAAATATGTAAGTTTAGAACCTACTTTCTTCCTCTCCAAATGAGGATATTCAATTGTCTGATATAATCTGAGATGACTCTTCACTGCATATCCACTATGCCATCCGAACCCCAACCTACTCTTGAAAACAGACTGCATACTCAAAAATTCCTTATTGCAGTCAATACCAACGATGATATCATGAGAGAACCACTCAAATAGATCTATAAAGTTCTTGAAAACTACTCAGAATGATTATTATAATCACCTGAACTTTTCATTTTTCCAGCTTTTTTTTTTCAGTTCGAAAAGCTTTCTCCAGTTTAATTTTAAGTAATAGACATCAAGAGTCATTATAAATTGGTTAAAAAAATGAGATAAATACTTATCTATTGGTTTGCATATGTAGGAAATATATGGAAAAGTTGGATGCTCAGCACTTTAAGTTGATACCGTGTCTTTTTTCTTCTTCCCTGAGCTCAAACATGACTTGCACACCGATGAATAGAGAAGCTGTTGCTGCTAAGAAGAATCCGAATCCTGATGGAGTGAGGAAGATATCGTGTAGCAACAGCTTTGTACCGTCAGAGCCCAAGCAGAAGCCAAACAGGTTGGCGACCATCATCATAAAGATATTCACTGTGGCGCCAAGAGCACAAACATGCCTATACCACCATTTATTTTTGTAGATTTGGAAATAGTTTGTTAAGAAAATTTCTGGTAGTAAGAATATAACGATTAACCAACCCCATATTAGTAAACGAAGTTCTATGTCGTGCCATACTGCGACGAAAGAGAAGACAGCTAACGATGTCAAGATTCTGTTATGGGAACCACCAAGTGGGATGTAAATGTAACGAACGACCCATTTGTTATAGGAACGATGCCATGCTCTCCAGAAAGCAAGAGCACTGTAATTGTTATCAACCAAACGGATCATGTTTTCTGGAGTATCGATACCATCGATCATTGCCCATAAACGAAAGAATCTCCATGGGATTAATAATTTCAACCAAATGATATTTAAATTGAATAAACCAATCATTGAGATTTGGAAAGGAGTATCATTTTCCCAAGCTTTTGTCTTAGAAACAGCTACCACATAAGTAAAATGTAAGATAAATTCCATAGTTAAAACAGTTAACGCAAATCTTGATGCGTAAATAGCGATTCTTTTGAAATTGATTGATGACAAAGTATGCTGAGTTTGATAAAGGTAGTCATTGAACGTTATGATTGGTCCTGCAATGAATAAAGGTGTATAAGTAACGTAAGCGATAAAATTACAAAAATGATAATCTTGAATATGATGTGGTGCGATCAATCTTGCTCTTTCGTTTAAAAGTTCTGATTTACCTGATTCGTTAATAGTTTGTAATTTTGATACAGAACCACTTTTCGATATCACAGGTCTATTCAATTCCTCATCGCCACTACTATCCTGTGGAGTGGTGTCCCTTGAAGAGGTATGATTCAATTGTTTCTTGTATCTTTCCAAATAATCCATATTGTAACTTATAATTCTTAATAAAGTAAAATTGAAAAAAACATCCCATCTTGGAATGATACCAGTAAAAGAGTTATCCAATGGGGCCAGACAAGATAAAATTTTAGCATATGGGAAATTTCTGTATTTATCATTCAAGAAAAGGGTGCCAATACCATAAGACCAAATGAATACCACTGCAATTTTTTGTTGTTTTTTGAATATACGAACCATTGAGAATATAATAATCATATGAGCCAGTATTTTAAAAGAATTCACACCGTGAGCAGCAACTAAAAAGATCAGACCAAAAACGAAATCGAATGTCAATTTTGGCGTCTTTGTGAATGACAACACCAACCATTTCAGAATCAAATGCGCACACATTAATTGAAACAGCAAAGCCATGTTATCCCTAAAGAATCTGTATTGCGAATCACTATTATCGACTTTCCTACCGAATAACCACCCGTCAGATAACAATCTTTCGAATTTGTAATAATTCATCACATTAGTCTCGTTACTCGCATCCATTGCAGTTTTAATCATCAGAGGAACAATAACCGCAAACGCCACATAGTAGAACTTGAACTCAACAGTATTCCACAACGGTCTAGACGGCTTAATAACGTCTTTACCATTGTTATCGTTGTCATTGCCCAATATTTTCTGGCGTCTCAAATATTCTGGATCTGGCTGAATACGAGCATCCAGGGCCTCGACAGAGAAATAGTAACGCAAACAACGCAACAACGACCTTAATTCCTGCTTCATCGCCAATACACAGCTCCAATACCCTCCAAAACATCTCTATAAATCCACCCAAGAAGTTGCCCAACTTTCAAAACTTTTTGAACCAAAAATTTCGTTTTTGCACTTTGACCTATCAAAGCCGAAATATGCCGATCGAGGGATATAAAAAGAAGTTGTTGTAGTTACAACTAAGCAACGGTCTGATGGCCACTGGAACAGGTTAGTCATGTATATGAAGGCTGTGACAAGGAATAAGGTGATTAAGAATTTGTATCTTTCGACGTTTCTGACGGCGTTTGGTTCTGTTGCGCTGGCGTCAGTGTTGCCATGTCCAGCACATACTGTGAATTCTGACACGACTCAGGATATGACAGAGACTGAGGCCAAGAGTGAGAAACAGAGGAAACAGTTGCACTCGACATAGATGGTTACAATTGTGTTTTAGAGGCATGGCTGGTTTCCAGGTCGATTAACAAAGCAAAAGAAGTTCATGTAAGTTTTTTATTTTCAATTTCATATATTCAATATTTTATGTATTTATGTATTTATGTATTTATTTATTTAATAATAAAACAATATTCTACAATTAAATCAGGTCTAGTAGATCACCAGTGTTGTTAGTTGCAGGTGCAGGTGCAGGTGCAGGTGCTGATGCAGTCGCTGGTGCAGAGGTCATATCCCCAAATAAATCGTCTTCCTTTTCGGGTGCAATGACTTCTTTCTTCTCAACAGTCTTGTTTTCTGTCTTGGCAGTGGTGAATAGTGAACTGAATGGATCAGCTTTCTTCGTTGTATTTGCAATGGCAGGGATAATTTTAGTTACATTAGCGTTGTTGAAATTTGAACTTGTACTACTTGTCAAATTCAATAATGAGGATCCTTGTATAGGAGCTGGCGTTTGAACTTGTGTTACAGGAAGTGCATATTATATTGAAAATCTGCAAATTCGTCATCGTCGGCATCATCATTATCATTATCATTATCATTTGAGGCAAATGAACTGGACTTATTCGGAGTATCATCATCACCAAAGGTAAACAAATCTTGCTCAGGTTCTTTAGCCTTTCTATTAGTTCTTTGATTGTTATATAAGTCATCATCACTATCATGATCAAAATCAGCACTAACACTAATACCATTACCACGAGAACGATTGAATCCCGCACTTGTGTTCATATAATTCATGGCAGCAGCGGTAGAGACTGCATTATCTCCCGCTATACCTTTATATTTCTTGGTTGTCTCTCTAGCATTCTTTCTTTCAGAACGGATCTTTGAATCATCTTTCAATAAATCTGTTAATTGTTTAGCTCTATTTCTAACATTGATACCTTGATCCCTTCCTTCAGAATCAATATAATGGAATGATTCCAATAATTCAATCAATCGAACACTACTTCTAGTATCATCAATGAATCGTTCAGATCCATGTCTGATCAAATAGTCTAATAATTGCAAAGCTTTATAAAGTTGTCTCCATTCACTACCAGTTTTTTCAGTAAATCTTCTGAAAATCATGCCAAGAATCTCTTCACGTTCCCTGATATTATATGTACCTTGTGCAATTTGTTCCATCAGTGTCGAAGATGCACCCCAAGGTTCATTATTCGTAGCTTCACGTACTTTCGCCTCCATCTCTGTATAATTAAACATCACATTCTGTGCTCTTCTAAAATACTTCTTTGCATCGTACAGCGACATATTAGCCAACTTATCCTCCAAACTCATCTTGATACACTCTATTCCTTATGCTTTTGTTCCTTTCCCCTGCCATTAGGATCCTTCCAACTGCCCATTTTCAACACTGCAATAATTTTTTTTTTCAATGATAAAATTCAATAAAGATACAATGTCTACCAACATAATTGATGAAAGTAATGATTTTTTCATTGGTATAAAGACTATATATAGTGCGTACATATGTACTTAATAATTAAATGATGTTACTGTTATTTACAAAGTAGGTTGGGGGAAGGGTGGGTGAGGGTGAGTCAGAGAAATATCTAGTTCTTTAATTCACCGGATTCTTCAATTACAATTTCTGTCTTTGGTTTACCGGATTGGGTACCGTAACCTTCGATAGTCTTGACGATATCCATACCCTTTGTAACTTCACCAAAGACAACATGTTTGCCATCCAACCATGGACATGGAACGGTAGTGATAAAGAATTGGGAACCGTTAGTACCTGGACCAGAATTAGCCATAGAAAGCAAACCTGGCTTTTCATGTTTCTTAACAAAATTTTCATCAGCAAATTTGGAACCATAGATCGATTTGCCACCAAAACCATTGGTCAAATCTGTATCACCACCTTGAATCATGAAATTTGGAATAATTCTATGGAATGGAACACCTTTGTAACCAAAACCTTGCTCACCAGTACATAATGCTCTGAAATTCTCAGCAGTCTTTGGTACAATTTCATCGTATAATTCGAATTCAATTCTACCAATCTTCTTACCATTGATTGCAGGATCGAAATAAACTTTCTTACCAAATTTCAGGGAAGAAGAAGAGAAAAAACGGGCTTGCTTGAAAACTGTACTCTTGAACATCTTGTAAATCATGTATATTCACCTATATATGTTAAACTTGAACACACTATCTAACTACTCAAGTTTCGTATGTTAAAGGAAGCAAATCAATTTTAAATTTGTCATTCGATTTTTGGTTCCGTCTAATATTCGTGCAGTGTGATAGAGCAACGACACAATACAATACAATGCAATAGCAATGCAATGGTCAACTATATAACTATGTATATGCTTGTATATATTTATTCGCAGGTTCACCGATCATAATAGGAATTGCAGTTCTTTAGCTTTGTTTCCTCCGACGAGGGATACCAGTGTTGAGAAGTCTGGCATGAACATATGGTCATCGAAATCGAATCCTGGGACAACAACTTCACTGATCAGCAAACCGTTATCGAATTCTTGATTTGGAATCAAGAAACTGGCTTTATAGACACCTCCTGGGACGACCCATTGGGATACTTCGCCGTCTGTATAATCGAAACCGACTTTGAATGACTTGACAGTCCCATCGGGATGAATTAACACATACTGACCTTTACCACGTTGTAAAATGTGCACGATTCTATTCTTATTCTTGTGCAATTTACCTACAGGTGAATTTGGTGTTAATAAATAATAGATCAAGGTAGAGTAATTTCTAGTGACCGCAGATTCATCAGATCGAATCACAGTGGACATGGATTGCTCACCTACTTCCATAGTGAATGGAGATCTATCAGTTTCCTTGAAATAACCACCTTCTCTATGCTGAATCATTTCCCAGTCCTTAATAATCGTGGCAAGGGATGCAGGTGGATTTATCTCTGGAGAGGCAACAAATTGTGGCACTTCTATAGCGACATCTGGGGCATCGTCCACATTAGCAGAACCGTAAACAACAGACATATCAGTAAGGCCCTCACGACCAACTCAATTCTAATGCAAATGACAAATAACTTGTACCACAAACTTTTCAAATTGAAATTTTAAAACTGAATGTATTTCGTCGTACGATATGACAGTGTACGATATACTGATCACTAATGTTGTAGTTGAGTCTAATGGTATCCTAAAGTAAAATGGGAAAGAGTTACTAGTATGCTGATTAATAAATTTATGACTACAAAAATCAAAAAAGATAATGAAGGATGCGAGGTTCGAACTCGCGCGGACACCGTCCAACAGATCTTAAGTCTGCCGCCTTAGACCACTCGGCCAACCCTCCTACGAATTTATGGAATTTGTAGTATTTATTACTCGAATCGAAGACTTAATTATTACTTATAAATGTTGGAAGTTCGAACTCTTGCCTTTTTTACGTATCATATATATATAATATATAACCTGAACTTTATTTTCTAATTTCATGAGTTCATCATCAGTTTATATAAGTTCACTTTTATTCTTCATTAGTAGCCCTAACAACAATTGTGTTTTCTTTATGATACTAGGATCACTTCTACTTTATCTGAGCCTCGTATTTATTATCTGTCTATTCTCGTATTTGTCATCTGTTTATTCTTGAATTTGTCATCCGTTTATTCTCGTATTTATTATCTGATCATTGCTTGATCAACACTTTCCTTCTGATTATTGAATACAATAATACCCTCTTTCTTCGCTACACTCTGAATCTGGTAACTATCGTAAAGTAGATACAACATTCTTCTCGAGAAACATAACCATACATAAGTAATAAAGTTATTTTAGAAAGATAAGTTATGACATTTTTTCAATATATTTCTGTTATAGTCCTATAAAATGTTATGAAAATGAAACTGATATCCTGGCAAATTTTTTAACTTGATTAACTTTTATCTTAAATTAGCTATCAGGTAAATTATTAGTGCTATTTTGGGTTTACTATGTACTATATAAATTTTTCCTTCACATAACAAATCCTTTAAATAAATGGGCTTTTGTATTACGTTGTTATATCATATATGATCGATATATAGAATATTTATGTTCAACTGACAATCGCATAATGATCACTCGATAATTATTGAAGAAGAAAAACGTTGAAGTGTTCATACATGGTCATACATGAGGTGAAAATTTGTATATTAGACGTTCAGTTTAGTTGTATGTGTCGATTAGAATAATTTAGAAAATGTATAACTTTTATAGTATCAAATCAATTAATTAGAATATACTTTGAGTTTTATGAGGTTTTTTTAAAAGAACAGAAATTTTGAGTTTATATAAATTTATAAAGTTGATTGTTAAAATAGAGATATGTTATAATGCATTATAGCTTTGGTAATTATTCCTTATCCCAACCCATCTTGATGGCTTCATCGTAAGTTGGGTAGTCTAAGTAACCCTTGTCACTCATTAAGTAGAAAGAGGGTCTATCGTATTTGTTTAATGGCAGACCCTTTTCTAATCTGGTGACTAAATCTGGGTTGGCAATCCAGAATCTTCCGTAAGCTAATAAAGTTCTACCATCAGCAACTAATTCCTTTGCTACTTCTGGATGTAAAGCCAGATTACCAGCTCTGATGACAATACCCTTCCAGATGGAGTAAACGAAATCGTTAGTACCATCTTCGTATACACCTTCACCTTCAGCTAAGAATGGGTTAGTAACACGTGGTTCAACCATATGAAGGAATGCTAAACGTTTACCAGCTTTGGCTCTCTTTTCTAATTCACCAATAATGTGAGCATATTGAGCAACAATTAATGGTTCAGCACCACCAGATACGTTACCGAAATCATTGTATGGGGAGAATCTAATACCGACTTTGTCTTCACCAATGGCATCGACTAAAGCGTCTACAACTTCTAAAGAGAATCTAGATCTGTTTTCGATAGATCCACCGTATTCATCAGTTCTGTGGTTAGTTTTTGGATCTAAGAATTGGTTTAATAAGTAACCATTAGCACTGTGTATTTCAACACCATCGGCACC
>PPOH02000213.1:0-67711 GCA_003708465.2 Kazachstania kunashirensis
CAAACAGCAAGAAAATCTACTGGTGGTAAGGCCCCAAGAAAGCAATTAGCTTCTAAGGCTGCCAGAAAATCCGCTCCATCTACTGGTGGTGTTAAGAAACCACATAGATATAAGCCAGGTACCGTCGCTTTAAGAGAAATTAGAAGATTTCAAAAATCTACTGAATTATTAATCAGAAAGTTACCTTTCCAAAGATTAGTTAGAGAAATTGCTCAAGATTTCAAGACTGATTTAAGATTTCAATCTTCTGCTATCGGTGCTTTACAAGAATCTGTCGAAGCTTACTTAGTTTCTTTATTCGAAGATACTAATTTAGCTGCTATTCACGCTAAGCGTGTTACTATCCAAAAGAAGGATATTAAATTAGCTAGAAGATTAAGAGGTGAAAGATCATAAATAACTTCTGGTGGTTTTTCTATTAATTATTTTCGGGTACATATATAATAAATGCATAAAGTTTAATTATCTTTTTCTTTTTATCTTCTCACTATTGTATACAATAGTTGTATAATATTCTTATATATTTTGCAATAATATATTATAATACTTTTCAACATTTTTTTCTCCTTCAGAATTTAAAAAAAAAGAGTTTGAAATTACATAGTGGAAAAACCCCACCTCAAAATATATAAGATTTAACACAGCAATGAAAAGATTCAATTCAGTGATATCAAGATATCCAACACATTCGATTGTGAAAATCTGTGGTTTACAAACTGTAGAAGCAGCTGAATTAGCATTAAATTCTGGTGCAAATTTAATTGGTATAATCTGTGTTCCAAATAGAAAAAGAACAATAAAATCACATATTGCAAAAGAAATTTCAAATATTGTACATTCAAATCGTTTCAATGATAGATGTTTAGTCGGTGTGTTTCGTAATCAATCAAAAGAAGACGTTTTGAGATTATCAAATGAGTATAATTTGGATATTATTCAACTACATGGAGATGAAAATTGGGAAGAATATCAATTTTTTTTACAAAAACCTGTTATAAAAAGGGTAATATTCCCAAGAGATTGTGATGAAGTGATTAAAATATCGAATTTACAAACAAAGATTTGTCTACCATTATTTGATTCCGAAGCTGGTGGTACAGGTGAACTTTTGGATTGGGAATCAATTTCAAATTGGAGTGAAACCGTTCAGTCAGATGGAGAACCAGTTCAATATATATTAGCAGGTGGGTTGACACCCCAAAATGTTTCAAAGGCTATATCGTTACCTGGCGTGATTGGTGTAGATGTTAGTGGTGGTGTTGAAACTGATGGTGAAAAAGATTTTAATAAAATAACTAATTTTATCAAAAATGGTCAAATATAATTTTTTTTTCCTTTTTTTTAAAAATTTCATAGTTCTGGCAATGAATAAATAAAATAACCATATTTACGTATTTCCAATATGTTGATCAAGTAATGATCAGATAAAATAAATGTGAGACTCGAATATGAACAAGACTGCAACTCAAATAGGAAAGAGTGTACCTCAAAATAATATGATGATCAAGGAATGATCAGATAAAACAAATATGAACCTCAAAATAAAACAGAAGCGATCCTAGTATCATAAAGAAAACACAATTGTTATTAGGGTTACTAATGAGAAATAAAAGTGAACTTATATAAACTGATGATGAACTAATGAAATTAGTTGATAAAGTTCAGGTTATATATATATATATATATTATACGTAAGAGAGACAGAGTTCCAACTCCTGACATTTATAAGTAGAACATAATACGATATGACTTTAGAAACAACTAATACTAATCAACAAGAAGTTCAACACAATAATTTAATTCATTTTATTTAATGAAAAATTATTATTTTAGGGAATCATACACAATAATAAACAACTATCGATTCATAGTAAATAAGCTTCTATGGCCAAGTTGGTAAGGCGCCACACTAGTAATGTGGAGATCCTCGGTTCAACTCCGAGTGGAAGCATTTCATTTTTATATTTTAACATAAAAAAATTACCATACCATCATAACAACAGATGTTGTAAACAAGAATAACACATACACTCCATTCTGTCCCCCAGTATAAAATAGATGCAACTTTTTATTTACTCCATCGCACGGTTCTTCTACGATTTTAGCAAGATAAAGGGATAACAGTAAAAGGTGATCATATTTGTTGAATGTCTTGTTCCTTTCCCTATGCGTGTGATTGTCCATCCCACCCATCTAAACTTTTTATAACATGTTTAAAGTTGTAAGAAATTACGTAATTTTTTGTACGTTAACTTCTAAACAAATTATTTTAAAATTAAAGTGGAAAATTTAAAATTTTACAGCCAACATGTTTACCAGCTGTTGCAGGAGCGAGAAGGTTAACTTTGTTATGCAAATAACTTTTCAAAATAATTAAAATGCACATAGCGATTCGTGAGATTCTGAGAGTTATGTAAAACGAAAATTTCTCTCTTGCTAAATAATAGCGTTGCCAAGATCATGTTAAAATAAACATCTCTAGTGTGTCAATGCAATTCAACAAACTCAAAGCTGCTAGTAGCATGTCTCAGATATTTTCAGGATTAATTACACAGTTTCTTATGGGATATCTTATAAAAACAGGAAAAAAATTTTTTTAGTTGTGTGCACACAGTTTCTTACCGATATTGAACAATTGGCAAATAAATGTAGCAAGTGAATTGTTAGAGTAACTCACGGTTCCTTTCATATTTACATTCATTTAAACTAGAAGTAGGAATTCCGATAATTTTTTTTACTTTATTTTCTGTATATGCCTCTCTGACACGATAAATTTCAAAAGAGTGCTGGAAATTATGCGGAGTACACTCATTACACACTTTTACTACTTCTTTTATCTTAAGTAATACTGTAACTTCGATTATTACCGAACCTTCTCTTGATCGATAAAGAAACTCTTGCACAACTACCTCGCCTGTTTCTCTCTCACACAACCGTTAATAGAGTTCTATAACAGGAATCCCGGTTCCTTCTTTAAGTGTATGTTATTTCCATCTTAAATACGTTATTTTCTAAGAAGCCTTTAGAAAGAAGATTAGGTTCGAAGAAAATTCGAGGTAAACTAATTCCTAGAGTAAACAACTCAGCTCATGTAGCTGGTTTTAAAGTTATATCTTAACGGATCTATAGAGTACTTAACATAGTTTTGAACATGCTTACCAAATATTTACCCTTAATTGTATAAAAATCAACATTAATGTTTTCTTCTCTAAGATTAATCAAATAAAAAGAATTACTTTGGAGCGGCAGAATTAGAGTATCCACATCACAAGCCACCTTAAAAATAACTTTCTCTATATCTTTTATCATTCATATATGTTAGTAGAATTTTAACCAAAAAAATTTAATTTAATTTATTTCACCCAATTGTTGCAAGGAACTAAGTAATTTTAATGAAACTCATTTATCTCACAAATTATATTAATCCCGAAACATTACTATTGTTAATACCACTCTACTAAACCTTTTCGAGAACATATAACCAATTCACCCCATCCTCTTAGCAAATTGAAGAAAAGAATAAAAAACATTGATATCTTAACTGTACATTTTTTTCATAAGGTTATTGATATATCCCTAAAGCCCCATCTCAACTAAATCATATTCTTAAATTTATTACTTTTATTATAATAAATAGGCAAACACAAAAACAAAAGGTTATAAATTAAGTCATAAAATAACCAACAGTTATCCATCATCAGTGGTTCAGTTCCCCAATTTTGTTACCATTTTAATAATTAATATTACTAGCATTTTCCCTTTTCACAATAAAAAACACATATATTCAATTTAAGATCGAGAAAATGCAACATTTAAAATTCATTCCTAAATTACATGCAATTTTAAATCAGCCAGAATTGCAAAAATGGATATTTTGGTCAAAGACCGATAATTCTGTATTTACCATAAAACCATATGATCCAAATTTTGTTTCAAAAGTCTTAAAACGTTATTTTAGACATGGTAATGTGAGTAGTTTCGTAAGACAATTACACATGTATGGTTTTCATAAAATCTCACCTGATCATAATAATGAAAACATAGCAACAGCAAAGAAAAGTGATACCGAATGGTCGTTCACTCATCCATCATGTTATTTTCATAAAGGTGCATATTTAGTCACATTGAGAAATATTCGAAGAAAGAAAACAGGTTTAGATAAGGATGGTAAAAGGAAAAATGTTTTATTGCGTGTTCCTGTAAGTTTTCTAAATCCATCAAAAAATTTATATGATAATAATGATAATAATGATAACAAAGATAATAATATTAATAATAATGGAGATGAAACCCATCGTAATCAATCACATTCTAATTCTATGCCACGAACTTTACCACATTTAAATAATGTTTTAATGAATGCAAGGCCAGTTGTTGACTTATCACAATCGACAATGTATAACCCAAATATAATCCTTGGTATACCAAGTATGAATTCTTATGTTAATGTACGTGAAAATTCTGCTCATTTCTATCATCCTGAATCGATGTTTCATCACCGACAATCAGAGAATAGATACATAGTAGCTAACCAGGATCCAAATAAAGCATATGATAATCGAATGATAGATTTTAGAGGTCAACTCAAATCAGGGTACCCTATGGTTCCAGGTACAATGAGCCCCTATGCATCTCATGTTGAGGATCAAAAAAATTATCAACAATATTACAATCCAAATATTTTCAAATCTGAAACACAATTTCCACATTTAGCTCAACAACCATTTGTAAACGTTGAAAATTCTTCACAATTACCACATAATAATGTTGTACCAAATAGAACCAGTGTTGATAATTTCAAAGGACTCAAAAAATGTAATTCAATTGCAGATTTTCATGAAAGGGAATCTGTAGCAAATTTACTCTCGAAGAAGAGAAAATCTATTTCGATCTTGGATTCAAACAGAACAAAAGATGAGGAATTATCAACAAAATCAGCATATGCATCATATGAACCATCCAATCCAAACTCTTTACTACATTCTTCAAATGTAATAATAGGAAATTCACCGTCGCCACCAATTAGGAAATCGTATGATATTGATGAATACAAAACATTTCAAGAAGCTTGTGATGCACAATTCAGATATATCGATACCGACATGGAATCACTAATCAAAAGTATGTTAGATATTAAAGGTCTAGTGGAGTCCTTAATGACTGAAAAAGATTACTTGACAGAGAAAGTTGCAACCACAAAAGAAAATATAAAGGATGAAAACGCTTCGAGAGAGACAGAAAAATTGGAACTTACTGATACATTAAACGAAGCCAGTGTCAATAAATTAGATCGTTTAAACAGTTTATTGAAGGATATGACTAAGGTTATGGGAGAGTATAGAGATATTACCAAATTATGAAATTATGAGACAATATCATTTACGCTTTAAAAATTTTGTAATATTATAAAAAAAAATTCATTAATAATTGGCTTTATAATAGACTAATATATGGTTGAACTTTTGATACATTAGTATTAAAATAATTATCTCCTCTACCCATGTTGCTGGGTTCATTAATTATTCGAGCGATTTCATTATAGTAAGGAGGGTAGACCTATTTCACATATTGAGGTATTTTAATCCCCCCCTCAAATTAGATTCACTAAATGAAATTACTGATATTTATTGTTGTGTACCATTAAAACCACTATTTTTTTTCTTTTTCTTCTTCTTCTTATTATATATCTGAACATGATTTGGATTTTGAACTCTATTTTGTACAGCTTTATTAACAACCGATGTGTTTCCATGCCATTCCAAACCATTCGATAATTCTATAATCATTATATGTTTCTAATAAGCATATGCTTTAGAAAATAAAATCTGGATATTTTCTACTAATATCTCTTGAATCATACTCAAAATCATATTTTTGTGTTATGAATCTGTCTGTTTTGGTAAGTTTCCTCTAAATAAGCATTTAACATTCTTTACACCATCAGTTTCTTTAAGTTGATTTCAATGTAGTGTTTCTCTTTCCTTTCTATCGACATGGCAATGAAAAGTGTCGAACCTTCCATTCAATCCTTGAATACATTTTTATGCTTGAGAACCTATTTGATATGGAAACCAATACCATCATCTATAAATTTATCATAAATTAATATATTCTGTACAATTTACTAAAAAGGTGTATTTCTAAATCGAGCATGGAATTTTGCAAATTCATGTGAACCATTTTCCAATTCATATTTATTTTCATTAATGATATCTCTTCAAGTATGACAAATATTTGTAATTTTCAATTCTTAATTGTTTGATAATAATACATTTACCATGAATAATTAAAGTTGCAAGCACTGTAGCCAGGAAGTCATTTGACCACTTAATTCTAACACTATTTTTGATCTATATCCACCCCCCCTAGCCTATCGTAACAATATACATAGACGAAAGTAGTTGAAGAAATTAAAACAGACTAAAATAATAGAAATAAAATTTTGGATAGCAGCATGACAGATTATAACATGTCGCAATAATATCAGATTAATATAACGAAAAACCAAAAAACAATAGGAGAGATAAATAACATGATCAAGGGACTCGATTTAAATTAAATTAAAAAACATATGGTGAATGATTAATCGATAGGATACAAAAAACCACAGCAACATACAATCGGAACAGGAGCAGCATAGCGTCAAGGTATATAATTATAAAATATGTAACTGCCACAGAAATCAACCCAATTCAATATAGCTTACACCAGGAATGGAAACACTATACTACAATACAAAACAGTATAACTAAAATTGTCAATTTGCCTCGGAGTAACAACTGTTAGTTGATAACTTTTTGCTAAAGTAATGAACTAAATATATCAAACACAACACAATATACAACACAGTGCACAGACATAACCACTTGGAACCCACTGATAATATTCACTATTCACTATTCACTATTTAATATTTAATATTTAATTAAACAGTTACAAACTCCTCCATCACGTGATTGATGCCCGTATTACGTGATATAATTCGGGTAGTGTTATTAAATCACGTGATACAGAATTGTACATCACTCTGAACGTTGGAAAACTAACTAACGGTGGCAAACTGCAATTTGTGAAAGAGATTATAAAGGACAGTTGGAATAAGGAAGTAATGGATACAATTGGTTTCTAGTGAAGTAAGTCGACGATTGAGTGTGCAATGTTTCTAACCAGAAGTGAATACGATCGTGGTGTTAGTACTTTCTCACCGGAAGGTAGACTGTTTCAAGTTGAATACTCTTTAGAGGCGATTAAATTAGGTTCAACTGCAATTGGTATATCAACTAGTGAAGGTGTTGTTTTAGGAGTAGAGAAGAGAGCCACATCTTCTTTATTAGAATCTGAATCAATTGAAAAAATAGTAGAAATTGATCGTCATATTGGTTGTGCAATGAGTGGGTTAACTGCTGATGCACGCTCGATGATTGAACACGCAAGAGTTTCTTCTTTAACACATAATTTTTATTACGATGAAGATATTGGCATCGAATCACTAACTCAATCTGTTTGTGATTTGGCTCTAAGGTTCGGTGAAGGTGCTTCTGGTGAAGAAAGATTGATGTCTAGACCATTTGGTGTAGCTTTACTAATTGCAGGTTATGATAAAGATGAAGGTTACCAATTATTTCATGCTGAACCTTCTGGAACTTTCTATCGTTACAATGCAAAAGCAATTGGTTCCGGTTCTGAAGGTGCTCAATCTGAATTACAAAATGAATGGCATTCTTCTTTAACTCTAAAAGAAGCTGAATTATTAGTATTAAAAATTCTAAAGCAAGTGATGGAGGAAAAATTAGATGAAAATAATGCTCAATTAAGTTGTGTAACAAAAGATGAAGGTTTTAAAATATATTCTGATGAAAAAACTGGACAAATTATTAAAGATTTGAAAGAAAAGGAAGCAACAGAAAATCCTGAAGAAAAAGATCTGGAAATGTCATAGGTTTGAAGTATATATCAACATATCATAATTATCACAAACGAATTCAAATTAATGTATCATGTATATGCATCATTATATAAATATACATCCACTCAAATAAATAAAAAAATAATAAAAACTGAAAATATACAAAAAAAATCTATGATATTTTTTTAATTCTATACATAATTACATATTTTAATTATATCAAATGCGAATATTCTGGAATCTCTTTAACTTTACCATTGAAAAATTTCTCTAATCTATTAGCATATTTGAAATATGATGTATTTTCACCATTGTACATTCTACAATTATTACAAACCAATCTAACATCATAGATAAAATCTTCCATCTTATCATATTTGTTACTTTCTAATTTGATCTCCATTGTACTCAGATCCATTGGTTCCTTTATAAAATTATAATAATCAGGCACTTCTTCTCTATTAACAGGTTGTAAAAATGGCCATGCAGCTGCATGATTCTGCAATTCAGTTAAAATATTTTGCATAATGGCATAATGAGGACCTCTTTTAGGTCGCTGTGCTAATTCATCCATTTCTGGTGTCCAGCCAGCTTCTTTCAAACCTGGTATACTCATTGGATCAATTGGTTTAATATTATCTATATCATTAAAATGTTCTAAGCCAGCTCTTATTATATGTGATTGAGATTTTGATCTAATTTTTCTTCTCAATGCAGCTTCTTGTAATAGTAAAATTTTAGCAGCGTCCAGATATCGTATCTTTGGTAACATTGAACACTGCATTAATGTACCACCTTCATAATCTTTAATATAACCCATCCATACTTTCTTATCCAGTGTAACTTCTTTTGTAAAACCTTGTTTCTTGAAATAACCAATAGCATAATTATCTGCATACGTCAGAAAATATTTAATCGGCGATGTATTCTTAACATAATCCTTTAAATGATTCATTAAATGTGCACCATAACCTCTAACTTGTTCAGTGGAACTAATAGCACAAAAGACAATTTCTGCAAAACCTCTTTCATTAAATGGCCTATATGTAATACCACCAACAACCGTCAACGGCTTTCTAACCACGGCCATCGATAAATGATTTCTATCATAAACTAAACGAGCAATATATTCTTTTGGCATTTTTGGTAATTGTTTTTGAAAAATATTTTTAAGACCCGTAAGAACCATTAAATTTTCTTTAGTATTATCATTATTAACAACTCTAAATTCTATCTTGCCCTCTTTTTCTTCAATGACACTTGCCCTTTCTTTAAATGCATATTCAACACCATCAAATTCAAACTTGACAATACCTTTTCCTTCGTCTGATATCACAGTATTCTGTACATTGATATCAACTGCGGTATTATCATCTTTATCATCGTTAATGTCATTGTCTATATGATCCTTTGCATTTTCAAATTTTTGAAATTTTTCATCGTCATCATCGTCATCGTCATCATCATTATCATCAGTGTCTGAATCGCTATCCTTATCTTCGATTTCTAGACTACTTTCTTTAGTGCTATTTCTCGAACTATCCTTCGAGTCCACCAAATCTTTCTTCAGTTTCAATTTCTTGGCATCTGGTCCAACTTCCTCATCAATCTCTTCATCCTTTTCATGCTTCCCTGTTGTCATTTTCACTGATTATTCTCGAAATTTGAACGAAAAAAAAATTTTAAATAATATTACAATCAATAAATACCAAACCAATTGATAAATATCTGGTTTAAACTCCTCTACAGACACATACTTCTCTTCACAACTCAAGCATCAAATAGCTTTATTACATTCATTTATTTAAAGTTGATCCAATTAATCAAAAAGTTCGTGGAAAATGACGGTAATCGTAAAACACGATAATATATATAAAAGATATGTAATAATGGTACTTAAACTACATCAATACTGGTTCCACAGGTTGTCAGATTGATTATTCAGTGTCTTTGTCACTTTCACTTTGCTGGTCGTCGAGAGCCAGGCCATCAAGTTCATCCAGAAGGTCGTCGACGTCATCAACTTCTCCTTCTTCTTCCTGTTCATCGCCATCGACAACTTCACCTTCAGCTTTGTACATATTGACGTTGTGTCTCAGATCTGAATCCTCTTCCAATTGTTGCAAGAATAATTCGTAATCTCTTTCAGCACGTTCGAAATCTTGCTTCTCTGCTCTGGCACTGTTGTAATCCTTGGAGGCATCGATATCATTGTGTTCCTTAGCCATTCTCTTAAGCTTCCATTTTCTTTTACTCTTAACTTTCTTAGGATACAACTTCTTAACCAGAACTACATCTGGTATATAATCGTATTTCAATTGATCGAATAAATCAGAGTTGTAATTGGAGTTTGCAATGAAATAACCCATTACACTGTCACCTGCATGAAGAATACCACCTAAATGAGATCTGACATAATATTCTTGATCATTAACACCCAAATCTGCTGCCCTTGCAACGGTGATATCTGCTAGAACACGATTATTCTTGACTGTTCCGGTGGTTTCCACGTCCAATACAATAAACTCAACTAGTTGTGAAGCATCTGCTAAAGAACTGAAAGGCGCTCTCCAAAATACAGGAGCTGGCAGTTCTGCAGTTTGCAACGTGTTTGGATCTAAAAATTGAACACAATTGGAAACTTTATGACATAACACAAATTGTGAAATGTTACCCAAAGATTTTGAAATCTTTTTTGGTAAAACTACCAAATCGTCTTTACAAATTGGTACAATTTCTACCGAATAAGTAAATTTATATTTTGATAGATCACTATGAGTATCTTGTGATATCAATTCTTCAGATTTTTTGTATTTCACTGGAACGCTCGATGCTAAGAAATCAACCATTTTAACTGCATGATTCTTTTGACTATAAAAGAAATCTAGACCATCTTTAACTTCTTTGATGGAAATAGTGTTAACATGCGCATTATTTTTCAAGATTACTTGTTCCAAATACAAGAAAGTTCTCTTATGTGGAACTTTTTGTCTAATTTGCACAGTAGCTGTCCATGTGTTTGCTGTATACGATTTAGCACAATCCGGACATTGCATTGCATTGACGAAATATTCCACTTCGAAACTCTGTTGAATCATCGTATTCATCATGGCCTCAGCCTGGATCGTGATCTTCACTTTGATTCTTCTCGAATGCGGTTCTGTCCAAATAAATTGGGCATCCACCAATCTAACTTTATTCAAACCTTTCAATTTACGCAAACATATGGCCAACAACTCCCTAGATTCTAATCTAGCTCTAACCCATTGACCCGGTGGTTGCAAAAACCTCTCACAATCCCTACAGAAAGTGACACTCGACTCTCTTGGAATATGCTCAGTGATATCCACTTTCATCTTGATACAATCATAACACATTACCAGACCTTTGGAACCATCAATCGGTGTACCACATTCACAACACAGCATCGTAGCCCGTGGCTTCGATGCAATCTCTTCCTTAACATTCACACCCATCATCAACGTAACTATACCTATATCACAATTAAATAACACCCTACACAATCAATAAACTATCCGATTCAAATACAATATACTCCCTTTCTTAATACAAAAGTATGCTATAATTTTTCAATTCGCCTCTCGCAAAATTTAATTGATGGGCGATGAGCTTACGTAATGAACGATGAGACTTTACAAGAAGGATCTGATCTGATCTGAACTGGTTGCTGTGGCTATCTACGTTTCTTCTTCTTGCCGTCGAATAGCAGACCGACTGTTTTCTTTGGGTGTCGTTGTGATCTGCTGGGCCCATCGTCGCTTGAGTCGTCGTCATCATCGTCGTCCTTATTTGTCTTTGTATTTGTATTTGTAATTGTGTCTGCTGCTGTACCATATCGTCTCATTTCCTGTCTTTTCCCACTTCTAATCTTGTTCTTTAAAGCAATCATTGCTCTTGTATCGTCCTTGGCGATTCTGTAAATGTTGTTTCTTTGCAGATCTTCCGCCCTCTTCTTCTTCTTGGCCAACGTGCTGATCTTCTTATCACTGTTCATGAACTCACCAATCGTATGAATATCATTCGAGGCTGCATTCCCATCTGTCCCAGTAGTATCCATGCTCAAACCCGACCCAATCTGGACCACCGGTAACTGGAAAAACTGCTTCCTACTATCTTCCAAATCAGCAATATTATACGCAGCATTCTTGACAATATCTGAGTTCTTCTTATCCTTAGCAGCATCATCATCATCATCATCCAACCAGCTCAGCACCTTCGCGGTATTTGAACTGAATGCCAGCTGCAACTTCGCATTCAAAGCAAGCTTCTCTTGAATTTCTTTAGCCCTACTCATCACTAAATACCCCAGGCAACACAACTAAACCACTACAAAGGCCTTATAACTCACTTTTACCAACGTCCACAAACACATTCACCGTATTCTTCTTATACAAACTGAAAATTTTCTGCCGAATAAAAATTGCGATGAGTTCAAAATTTCGTTAATAATACAATAATGATGGTGTTTTCTACCGATAAAAAGTATGGTATGGGATTATATAAATGTATATATGCTGCTATTTAGTGGGTTTATGATCTGGAACTTTTTGAATTCATTTTTTGTCTTGTTTGTACTTTTTTCCTTTCCCCAAAATTGGCTTTTTCCATATCCATCAATGATTCTCTCTTAGCTTTGGTTACCTTGGTTAATGCCTTTCTGATCACTGCTGTATCGTGGACTTTATCACACTCGGTCATCTTCTTGTTTATACGTGCTTCAATGGCTTCGATTCTGGAGATATCTCTTTCAGTGATAAATGATACAGCGTCACCTCTCCTACCGGCACGAGCTGTACGACCAGATCTATGAATATATGTATCTGGATCAGATGGAATATCGTAGTTTATTACTAATTCGACAATTGGAATATCTAAACCTCTGGAGGCAACGTCGGTGGCGATTAAGATTCTTGCTGCATTGGCACGAAATCTTTGTAACGAATTGGTTCTTTCCTGTTGCGGCATCTGCGAATGTAATGAGGCGACTCTTAAACCTAAATTGAATAGGGTTCTTCGTAGTATTTCTGCTGCCATGGTTCTATTTACGAAAATAATCGCACTCGATTCATTATATGCTTCACATGTTAATAATTGGTATAAATAGGCTTCCTTAACATGTTCTGGAACTAAAATGTATTCTGTCTTTAAAGTCGATGGAATAGCAATTTTGTCAATAGTTTCAACTTGGTAAGCATACAAGGAAGGTTTACCTTCGATATCTGGAGAATTTTGAAGAGCTTTCACTTGATCTGTCATTGTAGCGGTAAATAGCAAAGTTTGTCTCTTATTTTTAGCAGGTAATGAACCAATACATGTAGTCAAATCATTAGCAAATGAATCTGTTAAAAGAAAATCTGCTTCATCAAGAACTAAATATTTCACTCTTTTCAATCCACCAATTGTATCATCACCGCTATTCATAATGTGATGTGCTAATCTGCCTGGTGTAGCAATTATAAAATGAGGCTTATTCTGTAATTCCAACGCTTGTTTCACAATACTTTCACCACCAACAACTAATGCAACTCTAATATTCATCGAACTACCTAATGCAGTGAATTGTTCTGCAATTTGCATTGCCAATTCTCTTGTTGGAGTCAAAACAATACCAAACATACCAATGGGATCCTCAGACCATTTCGTTAACATAGGACCAGCAAATGCAATAGTCTTACCAGAACCTGTCTTGGCACCACCAATACAATCTCTACCTTTAAGAATCTCCGGTATGCAATGTTTCTGAATTTCAGTAGGCTGATTGATCTTCATCGCATTCAAAGATTCCACCAACCATTTCGATAAACCTAACGACTTAAAATTGGAAACTGACATCCTTAATATCTTGATTTGTACCAATCTTTTACCAGTTTTATCATTAAAATTAACTACTAAAATTGCGATGAGTTCATTAAAATTGCATTGAAAATTTTCGCCTTGTGAAAATTTCAGTTAAAATCGTTCGATGAGCAGTAAAAACATGCTTACTGATAGAATAATAATGACTGGGGTCACTGATTGGTTTACTAAATTGACTGATGTACATGGTTATGATACATATTTGTTATGTGGTTCAAGATTGCCAAAAAAATGTATATATCGGCAGTGTATGAAGGAACTGCTAACAAACTGAATGTGCCCGTAACAGAATTAACAAAGCAAGATGAAAAAACAAAATAATCAGTACAGAATATTGGGATGAATAAGTAGAGCGTTGGTAATCTGTACATTGTGCTAGGTGGATTTTCCATACGAAATACGAAGCAGAATCTGTCTTGGGCTACGAATCGAGCTTTCCTCATTTTCGCCCGACTTATCAAACAGTACCACATAAATTCATGACTATGTCCAAGTCCCTGCTTTATTTAGAAGAAATGAAACAAAATAAAATTATTTCCAATGTATTCAATACTTCAATAAGGTATAGAGTACAGTTTCGGCAATTTAAAGATTTCGCCTCTTTAGCTTAGTGGTAGAGCGTTGCACTTGTAATGCAAAGGTCGCTAGTTCAATTCTGGCAAGTGGCAATTTTTTTAATATTATCAATATAACCTATAAAACAATGACTATAGCAAGTGAGTTTCCGTTTTTAGAAATACGTCATTAATAAGTTTATAATATGTACAGGTAAATAAATGTAGAAAAGCTCAGTTTCATTTAGACGAGGAATATATATAATGCAAATGGATCACCTTGATCATTTAGATGTGAAATACTTTTTGGAGATTTCATAACTGGATATCATTATCGCACAACTTGGTGCAATTTTGATAACTCTTGCTGTTAGACCTGTGAATAAGGCAGCCGTACCTTCTTCTTTCAAGATTGTACCTAGAAATTTAAACATATTTCTTTGTTGTTTGGGCTTTCTATCTATTGCATTATCTGTTAACATTGAAATTTGCCATCTTGTCTTACCTACATCGAATGGATGTGTGAAAATTGCTGCAATTGTACCACTAACAGACCCACCAATAAAACTATTTACAAAATGCAATGTATTACTTTTGGAATAATGATCTTCAATCCACAATTTTTTTTTACAAAACTCATAACTGCCCCAATAGATCGCACTAAATGGAACATCTCTCCATAATGTTATATTCAAACCTTTAAATAATGCTCTCAAAGAGCCCTTTGATTTCATATCCAATCTTGTTTCTTCCATTAAATCCTTAAACATGACCCATGTTTTCGTTGATTTCGATGCCCTAGGAATACTTTGCAATTTTGTCTTTGTTAATTCTAATGGAGCAATTGTAGTGGCAGCTAGAATTCTAGCTAATGCACCGCATACTAATGGATTCAAATTCTCATAATTTTTCGATAATGGTGAAATGTCTCTAATATTTTCGTAACCAGTGAAATATACAATGTTCGAGGGTATAGCCATTAGTAACGTTAAAGATATACCTCTCCAAAGAGTTGTGATTCCTTCCACGTTCGCAATTTTTCTAAATGCATCTATCATTCCTGTAAATCTCAACGAAGAACTAATACAATTTAATTCTTTATAACATGCATTTTCCCAAAAGATTCTATTTGCCTGATTGGCAACATTGAATTTCGAACCTTTAACAGTTGAAAGATTAGTGGCTTTCGATCCCATAGAAGCAATATTACCAGATTCCGCACCTGGAATCTCACATATACAATCAGGAAGCATTTCCTGCTGTTGTAATCTAACTCTCACAACATCCATTGGCGTCAACATAACAGATGTCAACAACGAACCACTCACAGCACTCAGCATCCGTTCACTCAGGGACAACCTGTTGTAATCATTGTTCCCCATAGTATCATTCTACGATCCAAACTTAAAAACAATAGTATATCGATTAGAAAAAAGTAACTTATACAGCAAAATCCTTATATACTACACCAGAAACAGAACCAACTGACCACTCCCAATGATTCAACGACCCTAACACAGCCTGACTAATCACCAAACCTCATCGCCAATCTATGTTTCAACTTAATGGGTGCCAAATAAATTTGAGATTTTCCACAGAGCGGAACCCTAACGCTTAGCCCTTATTGATGAAATAATGAAGATATTGGCTATTTGGTTCTTCTTTTCTTTAGCTTTGAGGTTGCTGTTTGTATTCTCTTACCCCTGGTGACTGCTTGGTTGTTGCTTTGGATGTATTCTGTTGGGAAGAACTCATTGATTGATCTTTGATTGATCTTTTTCTTGTGATTGATGTCTTTGATCAATGGGATGAGCACTTCGTCCGATTTCTCTTTTGGCCATCCCAGATGGTCTTGTAAGAAGGTTCTTAGCATGTCCAGGTCGGGATATCCCCACACGAATGGCATTTCATCATGGTCGACTTCGGGATTCATGTATGCGTCGACAACAAGCTCGTTGGGGAAGTTTGTGTCCAATATGACTTCATTTTTCACTAGTCTTTTACGTAAATCTTTCTCAAATTTATTCTCTTTATCCAGTTTCTCTTTATCAAACTGTCCTTCTTCATACCATTCTTTGAATTTTGTTAAATCTCCAAATTCAGCAATGATCTCCATACTGGAGACAGGTCCCATACCTTTAATACCAGCAGTATAATCACTACCTAATAATAATGCCAGATCAATCATATTTCTTCTGTGAATCCCCAGATCCACCAATATTTTCTTGGAATCATAAAATTCGACATATTTCCTATCATGGAATATATTCTTGTATATCTTCGTCCCACCAAATAAAAATACATCACTATCATCAGTAATAATACCATCCACAAGATTCAATTGTAATAATTCTGCACATTGGGCTTCTGCTTCCATAGGTGCGGTGATATATGGAATGCCAAATTGACTCAGTAAGTCTTGAATACTCGTTACCATTTCAGGTGTCACTTCATCAGAATCTCTTTTATCCTTAATTTGTTGCTGATATAACTCATCTTCCAAAAATGCTGTATCGGCAACATTTTGATTTGTATTTGCACCATTGATTAGCTCAGTATTCTTGAAAGTATTGAAATCCTGTTCTTCTTTACGTATATTCTCAACTAAATCATCCTCTTCATCCTCAGAAAATTCATAATCAAAAACCATAGGGTTATTTGTGCCTTCTTTACCCGTAGATTTGTTATGTGGTTCGGATATATCGATGGCGTCTTCATTCTCAACTTTCTTCCCCTCAGTATCATTAATTTCCTCTTCAGGTTCTGCTTCAGATTCTGAAATATTTATAATGTCATGTTTAGGTTCAATTCGAGTTACATCATTCTTTGATGAGTCTAATTCATTCTCCAACAAATACTGCGCATTTGCACCAGTCAATAACGCATAACCGTTAGAATCAACATCATATTCCGTTCGTGAGTTTTCTTTATCCTTTACAAATCCTGTTCTGCCAAATGGATTACTTGTCTTTTCACTTGAATCCATATCAGTACTTGATTTAAACCAACTTGGAGTCTCTGGCACAACTTTCTCCTCTTCTTGATCACCAACATCGCCAGCAGAATCATTAAATAACAATGACTGAGATTCTATTAATCCAAAATTAGGTATTTTACCGACAATGAAATTTAAATTTTGTTCACTTTCAGTGGGTATTTCTGTTGCAGTTGTCGTTTTATTCTTCTTTTCTGTTTCAACTTGTTGTTTCTTTGCTGTTTCTATGATTTTATCTTGTTCATGTTTGTTTTCAAGTTTTTCTTTCTCTTCATTAATTCGTTTCTCTCTTTGGAATTGTTCCATTTTGGACTTTTGAAATGCTTCCATCATTTCAATTTCTTCAATCTGTTTCAGATAATCATCGTCATCATCGTGTTTCTTTTTGTTATCATTACTTTCATTTTCACTTTCACTTTCACCTTGAACTTTGAAATATGCATTTGGTCTAAAATTCTTTTTTGAAGAAATGTTGGTAGAAACATTGTCAAGAAACGATTGACTACCAATCACTTGCGACTTCTTATCTAATTCAGGTAATCTACCTGCTTTTAACGAATAGTCAAAAGTATCTTTAGCTTGTGTTGGTTTTAGATCTACATCTTCCCAATCACCTTCATCCTCATCCTCATCCTCGTCGTCTTCCTTTTCCTTAGAGTTATCTTTATTAGAACCTGTTAGGTCTATTGTACCATTGGAAATTTTATCTGATTCAAGCAAAATTGCCCTTTTAGCTTCAGAACCATCACTTTCACCCAAACCTAATGTCCAACCATTTTCTGTCTTTGTAATCCTATATTCTCTATCTCGTTGTCCTGAGATCCTATTCACCACTTCATCGTCCAATTTCGATGCACCTCCATCATGATAACCTGTCATATTAATAATTCTTTGAGTGTAATAATTTCTTCTTTTAACCATATCTATTTGAAACTTCGAAAAATCCAAACTATCTGGGAACACTTTCTCCAATTGTTCTTTTGAATAACCCATTCTTAATCTTGATTTTAATCTTAAATTGGATAAAATCTGATATTGAATATTATTTGGTAATTCCTTGAATGCTTCAGATGTAGGATCTATTGAATCCAGATCCAAATTATCAATAGTTTCCTCAATAATGGAATTTTTCAATTTTTTTCTTTTCTTTTCAGTATCATAATCTACATTAATCCTGTGATCATCCTTTGAGACTCTAAACCCTTCAATAATCGGTAAATCCCAATCATCCTGTGGTTTGAATACAATTTCATCATTTGATTTTTTGATACTAGGTTGTCCGGATTCCTTATGTAATTGTAATGCCAATAATTTCCTTGCTGTTCTCCTTGCACTATCTCTTTTCCCTTGTCTTCTTTCATTTCTTTGTTTTATTGTATCCTTCTTTAATGCAGGTACACCACCATCGAATACAAAAACGGGTTTAATACCAAAATATAACAATTTACAAATCCTTCTAAAGAACCCAGTAATATGTGAATTCTTAATACCATTACCTTCAGAATCTCTCATTGCTTTCAAAAACTGATATATCCAAATCGAGGCATCGACAGCCATTCTCTTCTCTTGTAAGGATTCCAATTTAACAGGTCTCGCCGTGGGACCTACTATATCCCAGAATGAATGCACACCCATACTTGACCATAGCAATAACTATACACAATATTATCTAATGTACTTTTGCGATGAGCAAGTCTTATAATTGAAAATAGTGAACTTTAATGAACTGAAAAATTATTCAGTTTATATGAGAAAGCGAAGATTGAAACAACAGTTATACACAGGATCGTAGCAATACAATGAATATATAACAAAAAACACAAACAATACCATAGGACCACAAGTAGATGGTTATTATACTAATTTAAATAAATTAAAAAATAAAAAACTAGAAAATGTTCTAACCGAGGTTTGAACTCGAGACCTTTGCCGTGTAAAGGCAACGTGATAACCACTACACTATTAGAACATTCCGTAGAATTAGATAGTTTGTGAATCGACCACATTGTCGGGTGGACCTAGACTCTTGGAATTTTGCATCCAGAGAGAGGTAGAGGGGGGTATTTTACGTGGCTATGGTCCTCAGTGTTGGAGTAATGTACAAAACATTGCTAATAAGGATATTTTAATATTGTTGCAATTTTTTTTACTTCATGATATATCGTTTTCCAAGAGTAAATGTTATTTTATTATTACCTATAGCATTAGTTTGTTTAGTGGAAGCAGGCGCTGGTACAGGTTGAGCTGTAAATAAAAAATACATTATTGAATATACCGGTGTCTTTGCAGGGTTGTCACATCCGCCAAAAAAATACAGGAAGCTGGACTACGAACACCCTTCATCTATGTGACGCAACACAGGACATTTCACGTTCCATTGCTGCAGCCAACCAACTACGCGTCAATATTGGAGGTTAACAACGCCAGATACCTGTGTTTCATAAAACTGCACAAGGTCACATGACTGGCATGCCACCTCATTCCCAGACTGGCATCCAGATCAACCCAGACTGGCATCCAGATCAGCAAGACCCAACGCAACTCAGAACAGCAGAGCCCGACAGATTCACCTCCAACAACACTCACTGACCAATTTAATCAGCTGACGCAAGTCCCAGTTGCTTTAGTATTTGACTCTGACAAATTCCGGAATTTCTCTCCTCGAGACAAAAATAATGAAAAATTGGAAATTTTTATATAAAATGGGCTGTACCCATGAATAGCAACATACCGGTATGACATAGACTCCTCAACAGAATAAAGCCTGTTATTGGATTTCTATATATATACAAAGGTTACATATAGTATGCCTGGTAGCATCAGAGATTACGTGGATAATGTCCTTTTCAAGCATGTTTCTAATGAATCGGAGTCTACTAATCATGTAGCATTTGAAAATGACTCAAATGATAATAACGGTTCCATTCGTGATAGAAATAAGAAAGAACGTTTAGACGATAAAGAGAATAATATTACTGCTTTTGATAAAGAAATTTTTTCAACTACAACTGCAACAGATGATGATGGTTTACCATCTCTGTCACATCCCATGGAAAAACAAATTTTAAAGAAAATGGACACTTTTCTAATTCCATTGATGTGTTTACTATATTTCTTATCGAATTTAGATAAGTCAAATATTGGTAACGCTGAAGTCGCTGGTTTATCTAAAGATTTGGGTTTAAAAGGTAAAGAATATAACGTTTGTGTCACAGTGTTCTTCGGTACCTATGTTCTATTCGATCCAATAGGTACTAATCTATTGAAAATTATAGGTCCTCACTTAATGATGAGTTTTTGTTTATTAAGTTTCGGTATTATATCCTTATGTACCGCATGGGTGAAAAATTATGGTCATTTAATTGCCGTTAGATTATTATTAGGTGCATTCGAAGGTATGATATACCCTGCAATTAACATGTATTTATCTATATGTTATAGAAGAGAACAATATGCGAAAAGATTTGCATTTGTCTTTAGTGCAGCATGTTTATCATCTTCATTTGGTGGATTAATCGCTTATGGTTGTTCCACAATTAATGGTTCAATGAAAAGCTGGCAATACATCTATATAATAGAAGGTGCAATTTCTATCGGTTTTGTTCCATGCTATTATTTTGGTTTATCCAAAGATTTAGAAAATTCATGGTTCTTTAATAAAGAAGAAAAAGAATACATCATTGAAAGATACAAAACAATGAATACTTTCAATCCAGATGAGAAATTCGATTGGTTCCAGGTAAAATTAGCATTAAAGGATATCAAAACTTGGGTATCTTCTATTGCATTATTTGGTATCGATTTAACAACTTTCGGTTTAACAGTATTCTTACCAATTATTATCACAAGTTTAGGTTTCACAAACGTCAGAGCACAGTTAATGACCGTACCAGTTTATTTTTTAACAGCAGTAGTTTTCTTTGTTTGTGCATTATGGTCTGACCATTTAAGAGTAAGATCTCCTTTCATTATTGGGGCATGTATTACCACTTCCATCGGTCTAGCTATTGTATTGGGTTCAGAAGTACATGCTGTTAGATATTTTGGTGTCTACATCTTATGTATGGGTATCTACGTTAATGCTGCGTGTAACTGTCTATGGTTAAGTGGTAACAACGGTAATTACTTCAAAAGGGCCACTGCACTAGGTGTCAACTTGTTTTTCGGTTCAGGTTCAGGTTTAGTCTCTGGTCAAATTTTCTTAGCTCAGGACAAACCAAGATACGTTAAAGGTTTATCCATTTGTTTAGCATTCCAAGTATTATCCATCTTTATGACAATCCTTCAATTCTTATTATACAGAAGAGAAAATATAAAAAAGGAAAAAATTATAAAGCATTATCAAGAAATTGGTGAACCAATACCTTATGATGAGAGATTAAGTGATTTGAATCCAGAATTCCGTTACTTATACTAATTTATGAAATACGACAAACAAGAAAACAAACTTTAAAATAATTTATATTATATACCATTATACAGTATTCATATAAGAACTAAATTACTAATACGATGTATTACCATCTTTTTATATTTGTTTATGTATTGTTTTTATACTATGCATATTATTTTATTAGATGATGTTATATATCGTCACCATCTGTATCCGATAATGATGAAGATTCACTTCCATCCTCAGAACTTTCTTCTTCTTCTTCAGAACTATCCGTCTCTTCTTCACTAGTACTCTCCTCAATTGTAATAACCTTCTTTGGCATGCTGGAAGACTTCTTAATGGTTGGTTCGGCTGGCACATCGGAAAAGAACTCATCAAGACTTTGCAATCTATATTTCTTGCCATTGTTGGATGTAAAGCTATTTGTCGTTTTTTTACTGATAGTATTGTTACTAGTTACACGAGTTGTATCAATTGCAGTAGTTGGTGGAGTGGAACTTGAAAAACTTTTCTTGAATTTGTTGTAATCTTTGAGTGGTAAACTTTCTCTTAGATCGGTGTTGTTACTTCCTTCTGGCATTTTTTCTTCCCATGGAATATATTCATGATATAATATCATATCTTTATCAATATCCTTCGAATCCTCGTTCTCAACAGCTTCATTACTGATGCCGTTACCCCAAATCTTTGGTTTTGGTGCTTGTAATAATAACGCAGCAATCTCATATTTCTGACTATCAAAAATGGAAGTAAGATATCTAACTTTGTCCCTGATATCATAATCATCATCAAACTTACCTAAATATGATAAATATTGGAACATTTTCATGATCCTTGACTCTTCCAAAATATAGCCTTCAGTTTGTTCTTCTTCATTTATACTAATTTCATATGATAATAACTTTGCACTCAGTAGAATAATTTGTCTTCTTGATTCAGGCCCTTCATTGACAAAATTAGGAATCAGTTCTCTTAATACATCGGGACATATCTTAAATTCTACACCTGCTATTTCACCAAATAACCAAATAATTCCTGCACGAGCATTATCAGCTCTAACATTATTAGTCTTCAGTATTTTCGATAGCTTTAAAATAATCTTTAAATGTCTCTTGGGGTTATTAGAAACGAGCTCTCTTATAATATTCACAAAACAGTCTAATATATCGTTCGTTAACGAATTTTTCTGTATCTCCATGGTATTAATAAACCACTTCATAATGTGTGATTCCAAGGCAACCGATAGTACACTACACGATGCCATTGTACGGGATGCTGTAACCACAACTTTTTCATCCTTTTCATAATTGATGTATCTTTTCAATTCGTGAATAATAAATTCTACATTGGAATCGTTAATCAAAGTTGACAATACCTCTAGCTTCAAACAAGCAATTTGCGATGTATCACTCGGTAGTAATAGGAAATCCTTGTAATACTGTAAAAATAATGTAGAGTCTAATTTTGAATATAATAAAGCTGATTGTAATAATAAAGTTTTCACCCCAACGTTTGGTGTAGCTACTGCATTTTTAATTAATGCCTCAGGGAACCTTGAGTTCTTAAATTCTATTGGTGTGGTTAATTGGAAAAAGGCATTGCAACCAGACAATATAACAATTGGGTTAGAACTATATCTCAGAGTTTTGAGACTGTTAATGAAAAGTTCCAAATCCGGGTCCATTCTCAATTCATAAGCGGGGAACATGATACGGTTATATTTATCTGGCAATGGAATGAAATTATTTTCAACATCTGTTGAAGTTATATCAATAACGCTTGGTTTTGGAAGATACGTCTTACAATATCGTATTAAGGCTTCAATCAAGTACGATTGAGCCCACGAATCCAATTTATTTAAAATTTGACAAAAGTAACGGTAATGTCCATGTAAAAGTTCTAGTCTGTTTGAGAAGCATTCTTTAAATAGTAAAATAGTTGTTGAAATGACTCTTAGTTCCGAATCACATAACAACTCCTTAAATAGTTCTTCAATTTCTTCTTCAAATTCATCTTGTTTCCATCTATAAAGTTTCAATAAACTATATGCAACCTCACATCTGACCACTGAGGAGGGATCAACGATTAATTTTTTTAAACTTAACAGAACAATAGGACACAGAGAAGGTATCCTGATATCGGATAACGCTTTCAATGAAAATGCCCTAATCTCAGGATCACTATCACTTAACGATTTCTGAATAGCATTGACCGATAACAATGCTAAATTTGGATTCTTCTCAGCATATCTAAGAAGATAGACATATACCATTCTCTTGACTTTAACATCATCTGAACTAATATTCTTCACCACATCAGTGAAAAAGGATTCGATATCAATGGATTGATCACCAGATGCTAGAACACTCAGTATCCTTTTCATAGCATCCTTAACCTCTCTAGAGTTTCTAGAGTTCAGCAACGTTTTCAGCTGTTGTGGATTTAAACTTCTCGAGTAATGAGTATATGACGATTCACCCAATCTGGAGGTGGCCAACGCAGCTGCCTCCATGGTAATCATCTTCGCAGATTCTAATGCAGAAGCAATCTGACTAATAGAGTCCACCATCACTGTAACTAAACACTTATCCTGCCACGATTCTACGATTGTGCCGCTTCTGAATAGTGTCCCTTATTCTTCCCAAATCTTCTATTTCGTATGTCAAATTTCCAAATTTTAACTTTTTTTTTTCAGCTTATTCTGCTTATATAAGACAATAGAATAATATAGTGAGCTATGAAAGTCTCGATATAAATCATGATGATGTATTGATAGTGCTATTTATGCAGACATAAGTGTTATATAAGGTCATATAGATATATGGGCTCGTTTTATGTGTAAATTAACCTATCATGGTTCTCTTTCTACCACGCATTCTGACATCTGCGAATCTTTTCAATAGTTCATCCAATTTCTGGGATCCATTCTTCCCATTTTGTCTGTAAATACTTGAGAATCCCTCGAGGATCCATTCGTTATATCTGTCTGCAAAGGACGAATGCGTACTTATAATGGCTCTTTCCAAAACATACAAATCGACACCTTTGTCTTCAACAAGGTTAGAAGTCGACCCCAAACCAAAATCAATCAGATGAGGTTCCCAGTCATCACTGTCGCTGTTTCTTACAAGTACAATGTTTGAAGTTGTCAAGTCTCCATGACAATAATCATTCCAATGCAATAGCCCTATTTGCTCTCCTACCCTATGTAAAGTTATCTTGACAACCTCGTTATATGGATCATTCGCATACATCCAAAGAAAGTTCTTCAAATTACTAAAACCACGGTTGTTAGGTAGATCCTCACCTAAGAATTCCAACCAGATACAACCATTATACGGGTCAACTGCTATCAATTTTGGTACATTCAAGTCTTTAATCAAATATAACTTCGCAAGCAGTCTTGATTCACTCAAAGTACGGCGTTTAGTCAACTGCTGATCAATAACCGGGTGTCTATATCTCTTGGGTGACCTGTATTTGATAATATATTGGATTGGATCCCCATTCTCATCCGTCTTCCTCTCTGGACAATAAGGATGAACTGACGTGGTGAATACAACAGCTTCAGCACCCTGTGATATTAGCTTGATTGGAATATTAGGTGTAAGGTACTTGGACACAACATCAATAATCTCCTGGGACATCTCACAGACTCTCTTTTCGTTGGTTGTGTTCAACCGACTGCTCGTGATGAGCAATTCATCAAACTTCCCAAAGCTTTTTTTTAAATCATTAATCAAATCATCACCGAAATTTTCACTATTATGCAGTTTTATGAATAAATGAGTCTTTATGTACTAAAATGCAACGAATATGAATCTTTTTTGCTATTATTTATCTATCAATCTATATATCTATTTATCTAAAAAGTCAAGGATTCTCATAATCGAGTTTTGTTGCGACCATTTCTTGACATTCCATGTCATATTCAGGACAGGTTCAATATGTCCACCATCTTCATCGACAACCACATTGTTAGCGAGGTTAAAATCTACAGAGGTTGAATTGTTTAGTTTTGCAATGAACTCTTTGATCTGGTGTTGTAATATCTCGTCTGTTCCGTAAACAATCTGCAATTTAACCTGGCCAAGAACTTTGGACCATGTCTTGACATCAAAGTTTCTTTCAATATCCAATAATGGATCTTCTTCGAAGTCATAATTGTCTGGTACCAGAAGGTTAGTGAATCTACCCAAACCTTCAAATGATAACGCATCCATCACAATAGTTAGAGGGTATGATGTCTTCTCCTTTACTCCATAACTTGTTGGATTACACCAGGGACTTAGAGCAACAACTTTCTTGGGAAGCAGTCTTGAAGTTCTGTACAGATACTGTACTGTACTTAGTACGATATTACCACCGGCAGATTCACCCATCAATATCACATTTTGACAGCCAAGGTCGTTCGTTATATAATCGTACAGAGCCACTGTTTCCAGTAATTGTAAAGGATGCTTGGGATTGTCTTCTTTTGAAACAGTTACAGTATAATCATGCAATATAATACCCATAAGTGGGAAGTATTTCGATAAATTCTTGAGAAATACAAATGATAAGGGTACTAATTTAATTGCAAAACCACCGCCATGTGAAAAGATCAATACAGGATCAACCGCAGGATCAAACCCAGCTGGTTTATTATACCAAACATACCGGGTCCTTATATTTTCATTCAGCAACGATGGATCATTCTTAAACTTATCGCCTAGTAAACGGCGATCTACCTCTAAAAGGCCACGTTCAACGTATTCATATTCATCAAGAAACAGAGAGTCAATGGCTCCAAAAACAGGATTTATCACGTCTCTACAAATATCAGACTTCCCGAGAAGGAATGCTTCCCTCATCAGTATCCTTCTTATAAATGACGGCGTAATCGTCCTTGAATAATTGTACCAAACATCGAAACAGTAGATTATAGTCTTGACAGGCAGAACAAACAAAACCTTCAATATAAATAATACACTATGCAATTTCATATACCCTTTCAAACTGACATTATCACAGCCATTCAATATAGAATACTTCCATTGCGTTATAAACAAGACTCAATTTAATTATTAAAAGATTTTTCAATTGAGCGATGAGCGACCATTCCGATGGTACAACACATACAAGATAATGATTTAAAATATTAAAATAAAAATTGCATTGTATCATTAAATAGTGAATAGTATGTATTTTATTTATTAATCCTTTTTACCACCGAATTGGCTTCTCCAAACCTCGACTTGTTTTGGATCGATACGTTGGAATAAGTATTCTGGCTTGTTGATGTTATGGCCACCTAACAGGACTAAAGTGAAAGTTTCACTGATCTTTAAAGCTGGTGCGTTTAAGATCTTGTAAATAGTGTTAGAAGTTTCTGGCATGTATGGATAGATTAAGGATGCAACGGCGTAAATAATGTTTAAACCAACACCAACAACTGCATCAGATTTCTTTGGTAACTCAGAGAATAAACTGTTATCTAATTTGTTTTCTTGTAAGAATTGGTTACCGCGAGCACTTAATGACATAGCGATTTCTAAACCACGTCTTTCATGACCCAATTCCATTTCAGGAACGTACGATGATAGGATTGAGTTTATATTACTAACTATTTCATCATAATTTGATATTTCCTTTGGATCATATGCTGGAATAACACCATTGTACTTAGCATCGACAAATTTAACCAACCTATTAACAAGATTACCTAAATTAGCTAATAATTCGTTATTATTGACAGAGACAAAATCATCCCAAGAAAATTGAGAATCACTGGATTCTGGTCTAATAGAAGCCAAGTAATATCTCCAGACACTTGGAGAAACACCAGTCTCTTGAGCATTATTACCAAAGACACCAACATTTCTACTCTTGGAGAATTTACCACCTTCATATTGTAAATATTCAGTGGTGTTTAGATGATGAAGCATTGTCCAATTTTCTCTAGTACCGATTTCAGAACCTGGGAAAACAACTGTATGGAATGGAACGTTATCTTTACCCATGAATTGATATAATTGAACATTTTCTGGATTCTTCCACCATTTGGCCCAATCCTTAGTGTAATTGGCAGTAATGGAGATATAACCAATGGTAGCATCAAACCAAACATATAAAACTTTATCCTTATATTTTTCTAATGGAACTGGTGTACCCCAAATTAAATCTCTGGTAATACAACGTGGATTTAAACCTTCTTTTAACCAGGAGTTAGTAATTGTTTTGGAATTCTTGGACCATTTACCTTTTTCCGAAGCCTTAATAAACCATTCTTTAATTTCTGGTTCTAATTTGTTCAAGGATAAGAAAACATGGTCGGATACTTTTGTAACTGGTGTTGCATTATCTAATTTACAACGTGGATTGATCAATTCAAATGGATCCAATAAACCACCACATTTATCACATTGATCACCTCTTGCATCATCGTAATGACATTTTGGACATTCACCTTCGACAAATCTATCGGCTAAGTATGAGTTATGTTCTGGACAATACAATTGTTTCATTGATTGTTCTTCTAAATAACCATTTTCGTTTAATTTCATGAAAATATCTTGTGCGATTTCAGTTTGTTGTGGTGTTGTAGTTCTACCGAAAGAATCAAAACCGATTTGGAACCAATCGTAAACTTCTTTATGAATTGCATGATATTTGTTACACAATTTGCGTGGAGTAACACCTTCTTCTAAAGCTTTAGTTTCAGTAGCGGTACCATATTCATCAGTACCACAAACGAATAAAGTGTTATAGTCTCTACTTTTACAATAACGAGCAAAAATATCAGCAGACAAGACACTACCAACAATATTACCTAAATGAGGAACATTATTGACATAAGGTAAAGCAGAAGTAATCAAAATATTTCTTTTGCCATCTTTTGGTAAAATTTCAGCATCTTGTGGTGAGACATTGAAACCATCAGCAATCTTTATAGCACCTGTATGTTTGAAATTATTGGAAGAACGTGGAGTATTCTTTGCAGCCAATGCCATAGCACTCTTGATCTTTGCTGGTAACTCTGGGAAACGGGCAATGACTTGTTCCGCATCCAAAGTGAATGCATTAACAAAAATGATCAGGCTCACAGAACTCAAAGGTTCATCTAAATTGTTCAAGTAACTGTCCAATGCCTTTTGAACACAAACTTTAGCATGTGCTTCAGGAATAGACTCCTGTCCAAACAAAGATTCCAGAGAAGATAAAGCAAAATTGTACTCCTCGGAGTCCTGACCAGCAAAATCACCCATAGCATAACTCAACACAGCGTTTGCATCGAACAAACTAACATCACCCTGAACCTGATTAACAAATTGAGGTACCTTCGAATCATCATTGATCTGGATCTTCAAATCTTTAGTCGCGTATTCCACAGCAAGCGCAAGCTTTAAATTAGTAGCATATCTGCTGTAATTGGAACGAATGTTCTCCCTATCAAAGGATATGTATGCAACCATCGTATCTAGCAGAGTTATGTCTCTTTCAACATCCAAAACATCCTCTCTCTCGAACAAAAGTGCTGCTTATCAGAAATTTTGACTGAATTTTTTGAGTTTTCATTAAATTTTTTTGCTTTCATTACCCGGGAAGGGTTTGGAATCTCGATGAGACGGCTGAATGTTTTTGTAACAGTTTAATACAAGGTAAAAGGGTGGAAAAGAGGTTGTAACTGGTCTGGTATTGGGCGAATTGAGGGATTTATGATGTCAGAGGAATGGTTTGATGATTGGGATGTCGAGTCTCTACACGCTAAAGAGGTTAGTGGGTGTGATACGTGCGTCGAAGGGTCGCCGATTCCAGATTCTGGGATTGTTTGTGGACCTGTTTTGCGATTGATTCAAGCAGATTATGATAATTTTGTTTATACCGGTTCTATTTTGATCATTACGAAGAATAATTTTGATGCTGACATTGCTCCTGTGGTTAGTTATACCAGCGGTCCAGCTAGTAGCGATGTTTCGGTCAAGGGATTTGAGTTGACTCATGGTCAATTTAATTCAAAACTGTTTCATGTGGATCAGTTGGGTAATGATAGTACGTTTCAGTTCTATCGTTATTCCATTGAATTACCGATTTTGGAATACGAACAAATGATCAAGTATTCTGTGGATGATGAGTTTAAAGTGAACTATAGATTTTTCATACCTTCAAGATCTCACAATTTTAATACAATTGCTTATTCTTGCAATGGTTTCTCTTTAGGTGTGGATACAACCGTTTTCAAAGGTTCTCTATGGTACGATATTCTAAGGAAACATTCAAAAGTACGTTATAATGTTATGTTAGGTGGTGGTGATCAAATTTATAGTGATTCTATTAAACTTTATTCTGAGGAAGTTGGGAAATGGTTAGCTACAAGTGATCCAATAAAAAGGTATGCTACCAAAGTTACACCAGAGTTTCGTAAAGAGATGGAAAATTTCTATTTAAAAGAATATATTGAATGGTACGGTTTTGGTCATTGGAAAGGTATAACGGTGAACTCAAAGACAACACAAAATTGTTTCACTACAGCGATTTCCACCATCCCATCTATCAATATTTGGGATGATCACGATATTATCGACGGGTTTGGCTCATATAATGATACATTTATGAAAACCGATGTGTTTAGTTCCATCGGTAAAGCAGCTTACAAATATTATATGTTGTTTCAACATCATGTGTCGATGGATGAGAAAGACGATCGAGAAGCATATCTATCAACACCTCAATGGGTATTGGGTAATGAACCAGGTGCCTATATAGGTGAAAAATCACATTCTGTGGTTACTAGAATAGGTCCAACCATGGCAATGCTTGGTCTCGATTGTAGAACTGAACGTAAATTGAAAGAAATTGTATCACCTCAAACTTACGATATTGTTTTCCAAAGATTGCAAAAAGAAGCAGAAAGGGGTAAATTAGATCACTTGTTAGTCATGCTAGGTGTCCCTATTGCTTATCCAAGATTGGTTTGGCTAGAATGGTTATTCTCGTCAAAATTATTAGCACCATTAAAATACCTATCAAAGAAGGGTTTATTCGCAAGAGGATTGGTTAATGATTTCAATGGTGATGTAGAATTGTTAGACGATTTGAATGATCATTGGTGTGCTAGACATCATAAGAAAGAAAGAAATCATTTGATTTCAAGATTGCAAGATTTTGGTGCTAAAAATGGTATTAGAATTACTATTTTATCTGGTGATGTTCATTTAGCTTCAGTTGGTAGATTCAGAAGTAAATTACATTTGCGTCATTTAACAAATTCTAAAGAAGAGACAAATAAGGAAATTTTATATAAACCAGAGAATGATGTTAGATTGATGATTAATATAATCTCAAGTGCTGTAGTAAATACACCTCCTCCAGATGCTATGGCAATATTATTACAGAAGAGAGCTCATTTGCATACTTTTGATTTTGAAACACAAGAGGATACTGTACCATTATTTGAATACGAAGTGGATGGAAAGACTAAACGTCCATTGGATTCATTTCTGAATAAAAGAAACTGGTCAGATGTTATCCCTGTTAAAAATGCATTAGAGAATTCATATTTAAGAGAAATTCTTGGCATCAAATTAAACGATTTAATTATGCCAGGTATAGTTTCTGACAAAAAGAAAGATAAAGTTAAAATCACAGATAGCCATCAAGCGTATCCAGTGGTAGAAAATGGTGTGCTTGCATCAATCCATGTAGAAAAAGATACCAAGGATACAAGTTCACAAACAGCATGGTATATGTTACCAATTCCTGACTTACAAAAAACTGAAATGAATCTTTCACATAAAAATATGAAGCATCTAGCGTTGTAATTTATTTATGTTTTTTTACGTTTAGCTACTTTTAATTTATTTCTATTTATTGCTACATTCTGTTATTTACTCAATTGATAGTAAACAATAAATATTTAATTTTATTCTAAAATTAATGACCTCTATTTAACAAAGTTAGGAATTCTTCTCTTGTTTTATGTGCTCTAAAACAACCCAACATAGATGATGTTATCGTAGAAGATCCAGTCTTTTGAATACCTCTGGAGACCATACACATATGTGTAGCTTCTATAACAACGGCGACACCCATTGGTTTTAAAATATCTTGTAAGGCCATTGCAATTTGTTTTGATAAACGTTCTTGAACTTGTAATCTCCTGGCATACATTTCTGCCAGACGAGCCAATTTACTTAGACCGATAACTTTCTTATTTGGAATATAACCAATATGAACTTTACCGAAAAATGGAACTAAATGATGTTCACAAAGTGAATAAATTTCAATATCACGAACAATAACCATTTCATTATGATCTTCTTCGAAAACTGCATTCTTAATAACGTCATCCATAATATTTGTCTGATAACCTGTCGTAAAATACAACATTGCCTTAGCGTAACGTTCTGGGGTATCCAAAAGGCCTTCTCTTTCGACATCCTCACCCACTTCTTCCAATATCGTTCTCACAGCACCCGCTATGCGCTTAATACGTTGTTGATGTTGCTCTTCAGTCTCTTCAGCTCTTACCCTTGTACCATAACTTGGCCATGAGAAACCGTCTCCTTCGACGGTAGGATTCTGAGTATAAGGGGAAACAGGTCTCTGATTCAACGGAGAAGAATTTCTAACAATCGACTTGGCTAGTTCACTATGGGACCCAGCAGAATTGACCTCCAGATGATTACTAGAGGCATGATTATCACTATTATTACTCATTGCTAATTGTGCGTATATGTTTACGAGAAAAGGGACAAAAAATAATACAAACCAAATAGTAATTTTATACAAGAATATCTATACGTTATATAAAAATCAATTTGATGCAAAAAAACTGTCAAACATAGCCTTCGACATCTGCAATTACTTAATAATTTTTCACTTTTATTAGTTTTAAAACTGTGACTCGCTTTTTCTCTAATAAATCACGTGAAATTTAGGAATAATGCATATAATGGTTTAACGATTGTTTAATATTCTACCCAAACCGTTGCAAAGTGGGCATATATCCTCGTCTAGTATGAACCGTATCCTTCCTGTACCTCTACAATTACCGCATACCATGCCTCCGATACGTGGATCACCTGGTCTCACGTATAAAGGACGTTGTTGCATTGGAGCCATTGGTCCAATGGGCTGGTATGTTGGGTATATAGGCGAAGATTGAAAATAACTGCTATACCCGGTGGGTGCCATGTTAACGTTATTCTTTGGAGCGAATCTTCTCCAACAGGATTTACATGATTTCCCATTTTTAGTCTTGTAACCTGTGTTATTACATTTTGGACAGAAAAACCCAGTTGGATAAGTCCATGGAATTCTCAACTTCCCACCAGTGTTGGCAGAAGGACGAGGTGGCGGCACTGGTTGTACTCCTGCGTGCATCCCAGATGGACCTGGATGTGCATTATGTTGGTGCTGATGCTGATGCTGTTGCTGCTGCGGCTGGTGCTGCTGTTGCGGCTGGGTATCTTCCTTTATAGCGTCTTCGTAACTCGGTAGATCCTCATCAGGAAGCATATCTGCGTCCTCATATTTCTTCGACATATCCACTTCTCAGTCTCCTGATGATATTCTCTCTAACCTGTCCAATCTCCCTACTTTTAATACAACTTACCAAAAATCTTCTATGCATTTTGCAGATCTTCTACCCGGTTGGGAAAATGAAAAATTTGGAAGAGAGTAGAATACAAACAGATAGAACTGTTCAGTTACATAAACCATATATATATATATATATATATATATCTTTGATGTCCTTTGCTTCTTCCAGTGTGCATTTCATTTCATTTCATTGGAATGCAACTGTTTCATCGTATATACTATATGTTCTCCAAGTCATTCTTTACATGCACATTGAAGTACTCGGAAAAGGGAAGTAAGATAACTACTGTATACCATCTCGCCATTGTTTTTCACATACATATTTTCTTGCCTCATGGAGGTTTGTCCCTTTAGAACTAGCTTCCCAAAATACAACACCATCTGACAGATATCATTTGGTCTCAAGATCCTTTCTCTCTGTGATTTCTTCCCCCGTTTCAAGCTCTCGTAATCTACTCAGTGTCTGGAGAACAGAACCACATCTAGTAGGGGAATGTATATCTCAAATCATTTTCAAAACTCATATCTTGAACAACTTTAGAGATGGAACTGCCCACCATACAAGTTTTCTCATCGATAATTTTTCAACTGTTAAGGAAAAAAAGGAGCGGCAAAATTGATTTTTAATATTTAGCTGGGCGGTTAGACGTTTCTTGAAATTAATCACCACTTTTGCCACCAGCAGGATACATAAAATATACTGTATTGTACTGTAAGTGGCTATTGTACCAGCCATATGGAATACCTGTACTATAATACAAGATGTCCGTTGTTTAGGCTGGTTTTATGGTGTTTTCGAACAGCCGCCGAGGTATGTGTGTGTGAAGAATGTCATATTTCTTCGTATCCAGGCAACTGAAATTGAAACATCTGGTACCCACAAGGATATCTGAATGGGTATGATGAGTTTAGTTTAGTCGGGTGAACCGTTATTTACTAACATTTATTATGAGTTGTGAGCAAGGTATCTGGAGATTACTACTTCGTAAGGAACGATATTCCAGAAATTACGAAACGAAACGAAACAAAATTCAAAATCTTGGCTATTAGATTTGGCGATTTGGGCTTTTTAATTACGGTATTAAGGTGGATGAAACTTCTTTAATTGTTTTTTTTTTCAAAGTTAGTAGTGTTACTATAATAAACATTGTATCAATTACTGGGCCCTCAGAAGGTTCTTTATATCCGTTGAACTGTTATTTATCATTGATACAAGAGAATTACACTATGACACGAAATTTAAGAAATCACGATCAAGATGAAATTAAGGATGAAAATGGAATTGTTCATACGACAAAAAGATCATTGAGAAAAATAAATTATGCAGACATTGAAAATTTATTCGATTCTGTTGATGAAGAACCTGAAATAGATCAAGATTCACAAGTACAAAATGAATTTCAACCTATAAAGGAACCTATAGAAGAACCAGAACCATATAATGATAATAACAATGACGACGGCGAAGATGACGACGATGACGACAATATTCAGAATCCAAGTAGTAATGGAAGGAAAAGGAAAAATCACCATTATGATAATGAAGATGAAAGTTTCCATGAAGATGATATCGACGAGGATGAAGATGATATCGATGAGGATGAGGATGATGAATACGATGAATATGGTTCTGATTCAAAGAACAGACAAGCACGTGAACGTAACAGAATGGATAGAAACTTCGTAGTACAAGATCCTGAGGATTTCGAAAATGGTGGTGATGATGATGATGATTCGGATGATGAGAATGTGTACCATGGGAGTACTAGAAGAGGTAGAAGATCTACAAGAATAAAAAGAGTTCATAGAGAACAAGAAAAGACACCTCCGAGAAGAAATTTAAGAAGTACAACAATGTATTCACATATACCAAATACAGAAACTGATCATGAACGTAAAAATTTAACTTTGGCAGATGAAATTAGAGAATTACAAGATGATAGTCCAATTCAAGAAAAAAGATCATTACGTGAAAGAACAAAACCAGTTAATTATACACTTCCACCACCATTATCTGCAGCAAATGCAGAAGAATTAACAAAACAACAAACTGGATCATTTAATAATATATCACCTTCTCGTCGTGGTGGTAGAAATTGGAATTCTATGGGTCCAGCAAGAAGATTATTCCCAACAGGCGGTCCATTTGGTGGTAATGATGTAACAACAATATTTGGACAAAATACGAATTTTTATGGAAATCAAAATTTAAATTTAAATCCAAATGATCAAAATAATAAATTAATTTTAGATTCAGATTCTTCAGAAGATGAAATTTTACCATTAGGTGCCACACCAAAATCAAAAAATGATAATCCATTAAAGAAAAAAAAGAAGAAGGCAGAAATTGCAGATTTAGATCCTTTAGGTGTTGATATGAATATTAGTTTCGATGAAGTTGGTGGCCTTGATAATTATATCGATCAATTAAAAGAAATGGTTACACTACCTTTACTTTATCCTGAATTATACCAAAATTTTAATATTCTACCACCTAGAGGTGTTCTATTCCACGGTCCACCAGGTACTGGTAAAACTTTAATGGCAAGAGCATTAGCTGCAAGTTGTTCATCTGAAACAAGAAAAATTACTTTTTTTATGAGAAAAGGTGCTGATATATTATCTAAATGGGTTGGTGAGGCAGAAAGACAATTAAGATTATTATTTGAGGAAGCCAAAAAGCAACAACCATCCATTATATTCTTTGATGAAATTGATGGGTTAGCACCCGTCAGATCATCAAAACAAGAACAAATTCATGCAAGTATTGTTTCCACAATGTTAGCATTAATGGATGGTATGGATAATAGAGGTCAAGTCATAGTCATAGGTGCAACCAATAGACCTGATGCAGTTGATCCAGCATTAAGAAGACCAGGTAGATTTGATAGAGAATTTTATTTTCCTTTACCAGATGAAAAGGCAAGAGCTACAATTATTAAAATTCAAACTAAAAAATGGAATCCATCTTTACCAGACCAACTAGTTGATGGCTTAGCAAAATTAACTAAAGGTTATGGTGGTGCAGACTTAAGAGCTTTATGTACAGAAGCTGCACTTTCGAGTATTCAAAGAAAATTCCCCCAAATTTATAGAAATAATGATAAACTATCTGTTGATCCAAAAAAACTGCGAGTTAAACATAAAGATTTTATGTTAGCATTAAAGAAAATTGTTCCATCATCTGCAAGACAAGCAGGTAGTAATGCAGAACCACTACCTAATTCGGTAAAGCCACTATTAACAAATCAATTTAATCAAATTAAATCATTACTTGATAATATCATTCCCGATAATAATTCCACTAATGATAAAAATTCTTCTTCTATTCAGCATTATATTGATTACGAAGATTCAGATTCAGATGATGAAGATTATACAAAAATCGATGGATTCAATAAATATGAAATGTTAAATGAAATCAGAGAATCTCGTGTTTGTAATCCAAGATTATTAATCGCAGGATCTCGAGGTAGCGGTCAACAATATATTGGTGCCGCAGTTTTAAACTATTTGGAAAACTATAATGTTCAAAAATTAGATTTAGGAACACTTGTTTCAGAGAGTACCAGATCTATGGAAGCTGCCGTTGTACAGGGTTTTATCGAAGCTCGTAAGAGACAACCGTCAATAATATTTATTCCAAATATCGATATTTGGTCAAAATCTGTTCCAATAAGCGTTGTATCTACATTAGCAAGTTTGTTCGGAGCTCTAAAGAGTAAAGAAAAGGTTCTTTTACTTGGTGTAGCGGAAACACCAGAGAATGAATTAATGTTTGATGAATCAACCACACAATTATTTTTTCATGACAGTATCTATAATATTGAAAAGCCACAAATATCTGAAAGAGAAGAATACTTTAAGTCCATTGTTAACGTTCTAAAAATGAAACCAAATTCATTCAATACGGAAAGAAAGAGATCAAAACCTCTTGCAAAACTTCCGGTAGTTCCTATAAATTCTCTTCCAGAAAATATCGATGACGAGGGAAAACCATTATCTGCTGATGAAATTCTTAGAAGAAAACTGAAAAAGTTCCAATATCACGATATGAAATTGAAAAATGTTTTAAAGATAAAATTATCTGGTTTAATGGATTTATTTAAGAATAGATACAAAAGGTTCAGAAAACCAACAGTCGATGATTCATTTTTAGTTCATTTATTTGAACCATCAACCGATCCAAATTGGCAACCACTATATATTAAGGATGGTCATATGATACTTGAAGTTTCCACAGGCAGAAAATTTTATAATATGGATTTAGATATCGTAGAGGAAAGATTATGGAATGGTTATTATTCGGAACCAAAACAGTTTTTGAGGGATATCGAGTTGATCTACTTAGATGCAAACACTATGGGTGACAGAGAAAGAGTTATTAAAGCATCAGAAATGTTTGCTAATGCTCAAATGGGTATTGAAGATCTATCAACCCCAGAATTAGTCAAAGAATGTAAAATTACTAGAAAAAGAGATGAGGAAAGGCAACAACTTTACTTAAAACAACTAGAAAAGGAAAAGATCAGTAATGCTACTGTGAATGATACTGACAACGGAACAGGTACAGGAACAGAAACAGCTGATGACGAAAAGACTAATATGGATCAAAATAAAAGTGCTGGACTTGCAAAGACAAATAATCTTGTACTTAATGAAGTTGGTGTAGCTGCCGGAAATCAATTACAAGCCCAATTAGAGATATCGTCGAATACATTAGATCCAGACAACATTCCAGTTCAAGATGCTACTGAACTCGATGCTACACAACCTGTTGAAATTGTACCTACCAATGTTTCTGCTGGTACAGAAGATGTTGGTTCACCAGATGCCAATGAAGTTGGTGAAATTGAATCATCTAGCATGAATCAACCGGAGCAAACAGTTGCAAATGTCAATACAACAGAAACTGCAAATACACCAATTGAAAACACTAACAGCAAATCAACTGAACCAGAGACTGAAAAAGAAGACGTTCCAACAGAACCTGTGAAAACTGAAAAAGCTGTGGACAACAGGGAAATTACCATGAATGAGGCCCACTTAAACAGTATCATCACCAAACTGCTAGCACAAACCGATGACTGCGTAGTGTTTGAATTGGAACAGATATATGCCAAAATCATGAGAATAGTTTGGGAAACCAGATTGGAGTGGGACAAATCTGCTACATTGTCACGTTTAGACTCATACATCCAAAATCTAAACAAATAATGCATGTAAATATCATACGGCCAATAGAACAGAGCATCCCCGATATATAGACAATGTATTTACTTGTTATTATTATGTATATGGCTAAAACTATGTATTTTATTTACTGCTGATTGCCGCCCTGTGAGGCAAATTTAAAATGAAGAATTTCCATCATTACGTATACATTGGGAATTTAACACTAGTTAAAACAAGTAGATAAGCCCCATTCTACGATTCATTAATCCAAAATACTGAGTGTATACTATGTCCAGTATGTCGACATCTTATTCTGTCGATTCATCGAAGTCATACATGGTCGCTATGCAGTCCATGATACAGACCTTGGAGAAATTGAAATTTGACAAAGAGGTTGATACACCGGAAATTGACAACGAAGACAACCATAATGAGGAACACGACACTCAAAAGACAAAACTGACTGTCTTAGCCCAAGATAGAAATAAATGGGATGATATTTATGATGAATTCAGTGATATTTCTTACGAAAAATTACAAAATGTAGTGAAAAATTACAAATCAAATCGTCACAACAATATTTATAAAGAGTTAGGTCAATTGATCGATTCTGTCGATAGTTTACTCCCGAATGATGCTCTTACAGAATCTTTATTACAAATCGTATACAATAATGAAGCTGGTGCTTTACAAAAAGAATTATTAGACTTCATAGGAGCAACTAATGTTGAACTAATTTCATTTCTGATTCAAAATAGATCTGTGATTACAACGGTACCGTTAGAGAAGACTATTTTCATGATTAAAGATGCAGAAACTCCAAATAAAAGATTAACTCAAGAAGATATTAGAAATCAAGTCATGGATAATGCAGAAAGAGCTAGAAATCCAAAATTGAATCCAGCAAATAAAATTATCAAATATCCTCATGTCTTCAGAAAATATGAAGCAAATACTACTTCTTCATTATCACTGGGGGGTCAAAAATTTGTTTTACCCGTTGGTACAACTAGAATGACATACCAAACACATGAAGAAATTATTATTCCAGCAGCCGATCCAGAAAAGAATAAAAGCTTCTTATACACAAAATTATTGAAAATTGAAGATTTGGATTTTCTATGTCGTTCAACATTTAAATACGAAACATTAAATCAGATACAATCATTAGTTTATCCAGTAGCATATACCACTAATGAAAACATGTTAATATGTGCACCGACAGGTGCTGGTAAAACTGATATCGCGTTACTTGCTATTTTAAATGCAATTAAACAATATTCCACAATGAATGATGAAGGCCAATTAGATATTCTATACGATGACTTCAAGGTTATTTATGTCGCTCCACTAAAAGCTTTAGCTGCGGAAATTGTTGCTAAATTTAGTGAAAAGCTATCAGTGTTTGATGTTAAGGTTCGTGAATTAACAGGTGATATGCAACTGACGAAGGCTGAGATTCTCGAGACTCAAGTTATTGTTACTACTCCAGAAAAATGGGATGTGGTTACTCGTAAGGCCAGTGGGGATAATGACTTGGTTTCGAAAGTTAAATTATTGATTATCGATGAAGTTCATTTGCTTCATGAAGATAGAGGTTCTGTCATTGAAACTTTAGTCGCTCGTACCTTAAGACAAGTCGAGAGCTCCCAGTCTATGATTCGTATCCTTGGTTTATCAGCCACATTACCTAATTTCATGGATGTTGCAGATTTCCTGGGAGTCAATAGACAGGTAGGTATGTTCTATTTTGATCAATGTTTCCGTCCTAAACCTTTAGAACAACAACTACTGGGTTGTATAGGTAAACAAGGCAGTAAACAAAGTAAAGAAAACATAGACACAGTAGCGTATGAAAAATTATTAGATATGATAAAATTAGGACACCAAGTAATGGTTTTTGTTCATTCAAGAAAAGACACTGTAAGAAGTTCAAGAACTTTCATAAAAATGGCACAAGAAAATCATGAAATCGAATTCTTCGCACCAGAAATGTCTGTCAGAGATTCATACTCTAAACAACTAGCGAAAAATAGAGATAAAGATCTAAAAGAAATTTTTCAATTCGGTTTTGGGGTACATCATGCTGGTATGTCACGCTCAGATAGAAATTTAACCGAGACATTATTCAAGGATGGTGCCATCAAGGTTCTATGTTGTACTGCAACATTGGCATGGGGTGTCAACTTACCAGCAGATTGTGTTATTATCAAGGGTACACAAGTCTATGATTCAAAGAAGGGTGGATTTGTTGATTTGGGTATATCAGATGTTATTCAAATTTTCGGTCGTGCCGGTAGACCAGGTTTTGGTTCTGCAAATGGTACTGGTATTTTATGTACATCAAATGACAAATTGGATCACTATGTCTCACTTATAACGCAACAGCATCCAATCGAATCCAGATTTGGGGCAAAATTAGTTGATAATTTAAATGCAGAAATTTCGCTAGGTACAGTAACAAATGTAGAAGAGGCTATCGAATGGTTAGGTTACACATATATGTTTGTAAGAATGAAGAAAAATCCATTTACTTATGGTATAGATTGGGAAGAAATAGTTTCCGATCCACAACTATACGACAGACGTAAAAATATGATTATAACTGCAGCTAGAAGATTACATGCATTACAGATGATTGTTTTTGATGAAATATCTGCACATTTTATTTCAAAAGATTTGGGAAGAGTATCTTCTGATTTCTATTTATTAAACGATTCCGTTGAAATTTTCAATCAAATGTGTAATCCTCGTGCTACTGAAGCAGATGTATTATCCATGATTAGTATGAGTAGCGAATTTGATGGTATCAAGTTTAGGGAAGAAGAATCTTCTGAAATAAAGAAATTATCAGAGAACTCAGTAGAATGCCAAGTAGGAAGTCCTGTGGATACTGCGCAAGGTAAAACAAACGTTCTGTTACAAGCCTATATATCACAAAGTCGTATTATGGATTCAGCGCTGGCTTCTGATTCTAACTACATTGCTCAAAACTCTGTAAGAATTTGCAGAGCGTTATTCTTGATTGGTGTTAACAGAAGATGGGGTAACTTCTCCAAAGTGATGTTAGATATTTGTAAATCTATTGAAAAGAGAGTCTGGGCTTTTGATCATCCTTTATGTCAATTTGACCTGCCCGATAATATAATTCGTCAACTAAGAGCCAAAAATCCATCTATGGAATATTTATTAGACTTAGAAGCCGAAGAGTTAGGAGAATTAGTTCATAACTTTAAATTAGGAGGGAAGTTATACAATATTTTAAGCCGATTTCCCAGGGTTAAAATTGAATCTGAAATATTTCCTATCACGACAAATGTTATGAGAATTCATGTTGTTTTGCAACCTGATTTTAAATGGGATATGTATGTTCATGGTAATGCCCAATTTTTCTGGGTCTTCGTTGAAGAATCTGATAAATCTCAAATTCTACATTTCGAAAAGTTTATACTAAACAAAAGACAACTATCCAATCCCCACGAAATGGATTTCATGATTCCTTTGTCGGATCCACTACCTCCACAGGTAATTGTGAAAGTTGTTTCTGATACATGGATTGGCTGTGAATTTGTTAGTCCTATCACATTCCAACATTTGATCAGACCATTTAACGAAACGCTACAAACGAAATTAGAGAGATTAAGACCATTACCTATGAAGGCACTTCATAATCCACTAATTGAGTCCATATATCCCTTCAAATATTTTAACCCAATGCAAACCATGACATTTCATACCCTTTATAACACAAATGAAAATGTGTTTGTAGGTTCACCAACTGGTTCAGGTAAAACTGTAGTTGCAGAATTGGCTATATGGCATGCATTTAGAGATTTCCCAGGTTCAAAAATAGTATATATTGCTCCAATGAAGGCTTTAGTTCGTGAAAGAGTAGATGACTGGAGGAAACGTATATCACCAGTTACCGGTGATAAGGTTGTTGAATTAACTGGTGACTCCCTTCCAGACCCTCGCGATGTTCGTGATGCAACAATTGTCATTACTACGCCAGAAAAATTCGATGGTATTTCTCGTAACTGGCAGACACGTAAGTTTGTTCAAAATGTATCCCTGATTATTATGGATGAAATTCATCTTCTTGCAAGTGACCGTGGTCCTATCTTAGAGATGATTGTTAGTCGTATGAACTACATTTCTTCTCAGACAAATACCCCAGTACGTTTATTAGGTATGTCGACTGCGGTCTCTAATGCATATGACATGGCAAGCTGGTTAGGTATTAAAAACAATGGGTTATACAATTTTCCGTCAAGTGTTCGTCCAGTTCCATTAAAAATGTACATTGATGGTTTCCCTGACAACCTATCCTTTGGTTCAGTGATGAAAGTAATGAACAAGCCTGCTTTTATGGCAATCAAGCAACATTCACCAGATAAACCAGCATTAATTTTTGTTGCTTCACGTAGACAAACCAGATTAACAGCATTAGATCTGATCCACCTGTGTGGTATGGAGGACAATCCAAGAAGATTCTTGAAAATTGATGATGAGGATGAGTTGCAGTACTACATTTCTCAAGTTACAGATGATACCTTAAAGCTTTCACTGCAATTTGGTATTGGTTTACATCATGCTGGTTTGGTTGAAAAAGATCGTACAATATCTCATAAACTGTTCCAAATGAATAAGATCCAAATTTTAATTGCAACTTCTACTTTAGCTTGGGGTGTTAACTTACCTGCTCATCTAGTTATCATTAAAGGTACCCAATTTTTTGATGCTAAAATCGAAGGATATCGTGATATGGATCTTACAGATATTTTACAAATGATGGGTAGAGCTGGTAGACCAACTTATGATACATCAGGTACTGCAATTGTATATACAAAAGACTCCAAGAAAATGTTTTACAAGCATTTTTTAAATGTTGGTTTCCCAGTTGAATCCTCTTTACATAAAGTCTTAGATGATCATTTAGGTGCTGAAATTAGTTCAGGTACAATTACGAATAAACAAGAGGCACTAGATTTCATAAATTGGACATTCTTGTTCCGGAGAGTTCACCATAATCCAACATATTACGGTATTGAGGATGATACCAGTGAAGCAGGTGTAAACAAACACCTCAGTGATTTAATTGATACTACTATTGATCATTTGGCTGACTCAAAATGTGTCAATTTATATGGTAACGATATTCAAGCAACCCCATTTTTGAATATTTCATCATACTACTATATTTCACATTTAACAATTCGTCAGTTGTTGAAACAAATCCATAATAATGCTTCTTTCCAGGAAGTTTTGAAATGGTTATCATTGGCTGTGGAATACAATGAATTACCTGTTAGAGGTGGTGAAATTATTATGAATGTGGAAATGTCCGCTAGATTGAGATATTCTGTGGAGAGTACATTTAATGGAGACTACGAATTACCAATGTGGGATCCTCATGTTAAGGCATTCTTGTTATTACAGGCACACTTGAGTAGAGTTGACTTACCAATTGCAGATTATATTCAAGATACTGTTTCTGTATTAGATCAGTCATTACGTATTCTCCAAGCTTTTATTGATGTCTCGAGTGAATTGGGTTACTTTAATACTGTGCTAACAATGATCAAGGCAATGCAATGTATTAAGCAAGGTCTGTGGTATGAAGATGACCCAATTGGGATATTGCCAGGTATCAATATCAAACGTAAAACCGATATTGGATTCAATGAGAATGGTTACCCACATGAAACAGCTCAAGAAGATGATAAATTGTTAACTCTAGAAAAGTTGGGACATCACGGTGCCAAGAAATTACAACCTGTAATGAACAAATTTAACATTCCAGAAGAAGATAGAAAGAAGTTCATTAATATTTGTCAGAGAATTCCTGTTCTTGATGATATTCATTTTGAAGTTCAAAAAGATGCAGGTCAATTAAGTCTATTTACGAAACATGCATATAATAAGACTAACAGAAATTTTGAAGTATACTGTGACAAATTTCCAAAGACACAAAAAGAGCTTTGGTTCTGCATCGGTTACCAAAAGGATGAATTATTAATGATTAAGAGATGTCAACCTAAACATACTGGCAAGGATATTATAGTTGGTTGTGATTTAATTATCCCAGAAGAAATACAAGGCGAAAATATTGATTTTATTTTAATCAATGATGCTATGGATTTGAAATATCATCTAAGTTATCACCTTAAATGATTCTCTATAGTTTTATATACTAATATATATTATTCTAGTCTCCAAATTGAATTTCTTATTCAAAGAAATCATCTCCTTCCTCATCTTCATCTTCTGGTTGTTTACTCTTGTCACCAGATTTCTCTGAAGCTCTAGTATCGACACCGTGTGCATGTTTATCCAAAGTTTTACCCTTTAATATTTCTTCGAATGGAACCGGTAAAGTACCTTCTTCTAATTGTTCTACAATTAAACCACGAATAGTGTTTCTTTGTACATCGGATATATTTTCAGGGTTTTTATCAGCATTAGAATCGTTAGTTGGATACAATGAAATATATTTTTTAGTCTTTGGGAAGTTCACCACGTAACATAGATCAATTTTTCTTTCTAACAAATTCTTGTTAATTTGTTCTCTTTCAGAATCAGTAACAGTTTCCAATTTTTTCAGTGATTGTTTATATCTTTTTAATGCTTTCTTTCTTTCAAAGAATCTAACCATATGATATTGTGATGAGTATTTCTTAGCCTTTTGGTTCATTTCCGCATTCTGAAGTTCCAATTTCAATGCCTCTAGTGTTCTTTCCTTTTCTATAATCACAGTATCCGGTAAAATATCCTTCTTTTTCATTAACAGTCTTTCAATATCTCTTATTCTCTTTTTGATCTTGTTGGTACCGGCTCCCAAGTACTGGGCCATCTCCAAGGATGCACCAAGGGATCTTTGTTTTTTCTGTTGCTTTGGATAAGCCATTCCTAATACGTGGTTCCAATAACACAGGGGATATAGATCTCCTGGACTGGTTATATTTTGATATTGCAAAATATTGCAAAAATCGATGAGTTGAAAAATTTTAATTAGCCTAAAGGAAATTTTTCAACTAAAGGCGAACTCAGCAAGAAAACCATTATAGAAAAATAATGCATTAAAAAAATAAACATATATTTTAATAAAAGTATAAAGCGTAAATAGGTATTATTGTAGTTGTATATTTAGTTTTGAGAAATGTTTGGAATATTAGATAGTGTTCAGCAAGATTAAAACTGGAAAATTCCAGGTGGTTTTTATGTCTTCTTCTTTTTACCGAACCAATTTCTCTTTTTCTTCTTTTTACTGTCATCAACCTCTGGTTGAGGTGCTTGGTAAACAGGTTGCTGTTGTTGATATCCCCTTAAACCCGGACCATCTTGATCGTAATTATCGTATGGGTTTCCCAATGGGTAATCTTGTCTGACGTTGAAACCCAAGTAAGGCGTCTCAATTTGTTGAGACCAGAAAGGGTCTCCACTAATAGCGTACTCGAAGCCCCTGATAGTATCTAACGGTCTCTCGTCTCTGGACCTCGTTGGATTGGAGATATCCGGTTGTTGAATCGGGTTCCCAAACACATCCGTAGCTTGCACGGTTCTACCATCATCGGTATCGAAATAAGATCTTCTGTTCATGTTATCCTTGAACGTATCGGCAGCCTGCTCGAACGGCTGTGCCTCCTGAACAGCCTCTAGAATAGGATTATTAACAGAAGCTGTTCGCACTTTAAGTCTTGCAACATCTTCTTTCGATATTTTGATATCCCCAGATGAGTTATTATGAAAGTGACTACCCTGGGAACTCTCCCCACTGTCACTCACATTCGACTTTCTCCTAAAATGAACCATCCTGTTTTTCACCACTAATCATAAATATCTAGAGCACAACACAACACAAACAAATGTTCTTCTATTATATAACAAATTACAAAACAACATTTCACAATTTAAGTTTACAAAATTATTATCTAAGCCTCACAAAAAATCTCATTTTTACATATTTTGTGCGGCTGTTACTATGGATCTTGAAATTGTATTATACGGAGTTTTTCCGAAATATTTTTTAATGTGAAAACATGTATTAAATTATATCAATAAATAGAGAGTATTGTTATAATGCCTATTGTGTGCAGATAGATGTTATTGAGTCAGATATGTTTTCACAAGCAGTCAATAGTTCATCTTCTGTCATTGCGGCGGTGCATGATATTCTCAAGCTTGGGACGATTGGCAAAGTTTCTTGTTTGATTACCATTGTGTGACGTGTGATTAGAACGTTGTGATTGATTAGGATATCATCTACGATCTGTTGCAAGAAGATTTCTTCGTTTTCGTATGGTTCGATGAATACGTCTGTGACTTTCCTCTTTTGTAAGCTTGATAATTCAGCAAATAATTGATCTCTTGTGTAACCAAATTTTTTCAATCTGAATTTTTCAGTTAGTTCCAGGTGTAATATTGGTGAAAATTCAGATGATTTTATTGTGAAAATATCATTAAATTTAACTCTGGATGTGAAAAAATAGAACATTGATCTTGATAATTTTTGTAAATTGGCAACCATGGAATTATCTTTATCCATAATTTCTAAAGATTTGGAGACAATTGTCGTGGTATAAGCAGGTAATGAAGCACTGAAACAATAAGCATTGGAACCAATATGTTGATGATTAGTCATGAACGTGTCACCAAGAACAAACCCACCAGAGGAACCAAATGCTGTAGCCATCGAACCAACAGTGATGTCAATAGAGGTGGCACGATCCATATTGAAATGTTCAGCAAGACCACGGCCTGTTTTACCTAAAACACCAAGAGAAAAAGTTTCATCGACAAATAATCTATATTTATGTTTATTTTTCAAATTAACTAATTCTGGTAATGGTGCCAAATCACCAGAATTATGGAATAAACCTTCTGTAACAATAAATTTACGTGGAATACCAGGCAATTTTTCTTTTCTTTCAGTTTCATTTAATTGAGCTAATAATTCATCTAAGGATTCCATATCATTATGTTGAAAATAATAAACTGTCGACCTACTCAATTGTAATGCATTTTGAACAGAGATAGAAACTTGATCATCGGCAACAATAACATCACCACGTTTAGTGAATGCAGGGATGACAGATGGAGCAACACAAAAATCTTGACCATATAAACAACAACCTTCCGTACCAAAAAATTCTGCTAAATCATATTCAACATTGTAATGAACATCTTGATTACCATAAAAACCAGCGGGACCACATGCACCAACACCATATTCTTTAATAGTTTGTTTTGCAACTGTAATAACTTCAGGTGTTTCAGTTAAAGTTAAGAAGTTGTTTGAGGCTAGGTTGAAAACATGCTCAAAAGTTTCTTGTTTATTATTACGCGTAAAATTGATATACTTTCTAATACCTTGATTTTCTATAACTGGAATTTTGGTCAGTTTCCAATACTTCCTCGAAGTTTCATAATCATTGGTTGGTGGTGAAACAATTGATTCAGGTTCCCATTCATCAATCAAATTATCAATTTCTTGCTTCGATAAATTTGGTCTATTGGACTGCAAACCTTTCTTCTGCTGCGGTTTAGACAAATAATAGTAAATACCATACAGGATCAAACTAATCTCAATAGCAGATCTATATGGATCATCCTGAGTAGACTTCTCAATGTAATTAATCACATTATGACCACCAGGTACTCGATTCAACAACTGATTGCAATAAAACCAAGCCGAAGCAGACGACGAAATCATAAACGCTGGAATTGGGATAGCAGTAGGCATCGTTCAGGGAAATCTTAGCCAACGTGAAAATCGCAAACACACTCTTATTCAACCTTTTAACCTTCAATCCAACCCATTATTCTCTTACCATTCAAGAAACAAAATCTTTTTCTTCATTCTTTTTTATAGTGATAGATTTTTTTGGTACGATTTGCAGCCGTGCACCACACTGTGCTATTGTTTGAATTATAATAAGAATGGGACCATTGAAACAGTCTGAAGTAGTTGCAAAGGATGTTGAAGGTCTGTGTATATCGAACTGGATTAAATCCTGTGTCTACTGTGTGCTTGCTGCGGGATGCAACGTCGAGTTTAGCAAAAACTGTCGATGAAGTGAGCAAATAAGACCAAGCATGTGTATAGCAAGATTAGCCAAGCAGTAGGAGTCCCTCTAGGTTGTACATCAAAGTTATCGAGGATTATTGGTCAGTGACAAGTTGTTTTCATAGCATTTTGCTCACTGGCTTCTGTACCAACTGGACTACTTAACGAAAACGAAAAATTGAAGCTCTGACAAGTCAACTTGACAAGGGGACAAGTCACCACATCTCAATATACACCACGATTTGGTCACCCTATCGACCAATATAACACTCTTCACGTACCTGTAACCACCATTAACTGCTTTGCGTTGTGCTAAGCTCATCTATTTGAACTGAAAAGGTGAAAAATTCACCAAAATTTCCAGTAAACAAAACAATAAAGACCAACAAGTATTGTGAAACGTAGTCAAAGAATAAGTGTTATGGAATCCCTGATTAATCGAGCCAACCGTGGCGGTCGGTATATTCCTCAGGACCAGAGCCAGTCCTGGAAGTTTGATTGGTACTCTCCTGCCAAGGAACAGTTGGGTAATGGTCATAGTGCACAAAATAATGCTAACGATAAGGATTCCAATGAGGATGATAAATACCCATTCAGGTACAAGACTTGGGTTCATGCAGATAGAGCTGTCTCTGAAGACGGTCAGGAAACATTGAAATTGCTCGATTTATCTAAATTTGATAAGACACAGTACACGACAGATAACAACCGTTTAACTGCAGCTGATATTAGAGGTGCTGTTGGGGGCAGTGAAGCTATTCCTGGTCTTTCGTCAAGTACGGATGCAGCTACAACGGCAAATGCAGCTACTACTGCTGAACCAGTTACTGAACCAGTTGCTGAACCAGTTGCTGAAGCAGTCGCTGAAGATATCGAAATGAATGATTAATCAGTGTTTGCAAAAGAATTCTTTATATAAAAATTATATAAATATATTATATACGTATTTTAATATTATTACTTCTAATTGACAACTCTATGAATTGTCGTTACTTTTCTCCTCTAAAGGATAAGACTCTGTCTTAAAGATTATACTAGCAACACTATCTCTAGCTTTCTCGACAGCGGATTCTAATATAGATTCTTTTTCTTGTTTCACTTTAACTCTTTCCTCTTTATTTACTTTATTCAACTCACCCATGATCTTATTAAAATCTTTGGTGTCACCACATCCACTAATAATTAATATAACACTACCAAACGGTAAACTATCATAAATTTTATTAATATGACTATTGAAATTTTCCAATATTTCTTTATCAGTTTTCTCAATGAAAGGTTTCAAATGATCTGGTCTAGGCGAATAGCTTCTATTAAATTCCATTTCTCTCAAACGACCAATAAATAAATCAAATGAACTTATATTCGCAAGAATATTGTCGTATATTTCTGTATCATTAACACAACGTAGCTTCGAATAAAATAATTTAGTACTAGTATTCCATTCTAATGAATTCAAATTTTTGGAAACATAATCGTTTAATATCAATGTTTTCTTTTCAGCTCTTTCTCCAATTCTGAAAAATAAATTTTCAGTATTAATTGAAATACCAAAGCTTAATCCATTCAAAATTTTTAATTTTGTTAATTCAATACACGTCCTAGCATCTTCAATCGAGTCATGTCCATCATCAGATTGGTTTTGGATATCAATATGTAAATATTCGGATGCAAGATATTTTAAAGCAGGTTTAAATGGTGGACCTGCTTTATGATCAAAAATTACAGCTGTATCGACAATTTTTGGATGTCTCAGTTTCAATGCCAATAGATCACTTTGTAAAGAATGACCAATTAAGATATCGTTGCAACCAATCAATTTGATTATATCATGTTGAACATCGCTTAACGTTGTAGTTATAGGATCTAATTTTTCCTTCGTAATACCACTATATCTGGTTAAATAATCTGTAATTGGAACATCAGGTTTCACTAATTTGTCATATATCACATTATTTTGAAAATCTAATATAGAGACTCTTGTTAATACAGAATCTTTATCGGCTAAACACATTTCACAATCTAAACCAAAAATGTGTGAACCAGAATGTTCAAAATCAATAGTATTATACCATGTATATTCTTCATTGTTTTCATGTTGCTTGTTTGAGTAAAACCGCATATCTTCTGTATTGATCCCTTCTGTTTTGGGATGAATTGGATAACCATTTTCCAATAATTGATCCAGCGACATCATCAAATCATTGATTGTAATTTTCTTTTTAGCTAATTGTTCACGTTTAGTAAGTTTCTCATTTTTAGTTAGACCTACATTAATAAAAGAATTGTATGATGAAAATAATGAAAGTCTGGATCCTGGTGCTGTAACTGGTACTGTTTGCCAATTTTTCAATAATTTAATATTCTTATTACCCTGTATGAATAATTGATTGTCCTTTGGTATATTTTGCGAGAATTTATCATGTTCATCCAACCCAAAATCCTGAGGTTCCAAACCTGGCATGAAAAGGACAACCATTTTTTGTTCTATTGGTCTATTTTTAATTCGTAACCATTGTGGCATATTATTTGTACCATTCATTAAGAACAATGTCAAATCTCGTATATCTTTAATTGAAATCTTTTTATTAAGAGAACTTTCGTATATTTTAATGCTTAGAGGTTTATTCATTTTCTTCTTTTTCTTGATAACTTTCATATTGGTCAAGCTATTCTTTCTGGACATTGATTCATCATGGTGATTAATCAAAGCTGCACTGGATCTTCTTCTTTTCGACGTGAAATCCTTTGATGATTGCAGAGGACCAACCTGTTGCGATTCATGGATGGTTAATTTCGCAACTTTCTCATGAACCAAATTTGATTTATTTGGTGACAAAAATGGATTTCCCTGAGGCACCAAATTAGACTCAGTAGTTGTAGTCTTTTTCGGAGATATTTCAGGTGAATCCAGAGGAAATATATTAGCCATGGTTATCTTTATTAATGTTATCTTCAATGGTTTGTATATTGCTTGTTTCTTATTTTATCTTATAATAATGCGATTTTATGCGACAACTCTATGGATAGCGAAACAGTCTCGATATAAAATATTGCAACAATAGCACACTCCAATAGCACACGATAGATGCCAACCAGCACTGACAACCCTTTTGTAACTTCATCGTCCAGTTCTTTGTAACTCAGTTAACCATCAAAGTGAAAAATTTTGAACTCGCGACGTCGAAGAGCTCATCGTGAGTTGTGAATGAAGCATTCATATGGAGGTAAAAGGTGGATTTGGAAGGTGGTTAGAGTGTGTTTGGAACCGTTATATGCATGTTTGATATAGGGGGAGTGTATGTTTTGTTTTGCAAAAAAAAAAATGGTTACAGAATAATACATAGTGCAAGAATACAAAACATTTATTTAGGAGAGTGCTTATTTCTATCACTGATCAGTCTTCTTATGTCAGTGCTGCTCATTTTTTCCTTCCACCCGTCTTCTTCTTTCCCTCCCAGGACATTCACCGTGTATACCTCTAATTGTGACATGCCTCTTTCTTTTCTGGTTTGGTTGACCTGTTCACCACCTTTGACGGTTTCTCTGCTGACCACCAGACATTCGATTTCGGGAACTGTGCCTGTTGGACCACATACGTCCTTCAATGGTACTATTTCGATCTTTAACGTTGGTTTAAATGTGTTCAAAAAACTGACAACATTCTCATATCTGGTGTCAAAATCTTGCAAAACGTCCTTAAACTTCTTGTTCTTCAATAACTCTTCCTCAGTCAATCCAATAATTAATCTATCTGAAGTTAAGAACGCTGCCAGCGTTAGCAGAATCTTATGTCCATCATGTAAATGATCAAATGTCCCACCCAAGGCTGTTACTGTGTATTTGTTGTGATCGTGTGGGAAGTTACCAATAGTCTCCAATATTTCCCTGGATCTCATCTCCCTCCAGGCCTCGACATTCTGTATTAGTCTCTTGACTTTATAATTAATTCTATCATCCCATTGCACATCATTTTCATCAAATACATATAAATAATCCCACTTTATTAGACCTCTATTAAAATTACCCATGAATATATTGATTGGCAAAAGATCCAGTTCCTCTCCAATCAAATAATCCCTGAAAGAGTTGTAAAGTGTACCCAAAATATCATCTAAATGGTAGGAACTCTGAATCTTGTCCTTCAAAATGATATCGAACTGACCATTGCCATCCTGCTTGAAATCTTCTATATGGTTCCTCAGGCAGCCCTCCATGAGCCTGCCGATATCAGCATAGTTCAAATTGTACACATCACTCAACACAACACCAACTCTAGTCATATTACACTTGCTTTATCTACTTTTCTTGATATCACAAGTCGTTTCTTTGTCATCTGTCATCTCTTATCCTTGAAAAATATCTTAACTTTTGAAAACATTGTAAAATGTAATCTCATCACCAAATCGATGAACTACAAAGAAACGATAAAAAAAAGTCATCAGGATGGGTGGAAAAACTATGGATATCGATGTGGAGGCTCAGAGAATGGAATGGGTGAGTATGAGGAAACATTTCACGCACGTTTTGGAAAATTTGGCCAACCAGGAAATCGTAGAGTCCTACAAACAATTATTTCAAGTCAATATCATATTGGGTGAAAAGTTGCTAGCAAATTTAGTATTGAAATGCCAGTATGATGTGAGACGTGTTGCATTGCTAGTTAGTATGATCGATCTCGATTTAGCAGAGTTTAGCGAGCTTATTGCTAAGGAAAGTATGATCCGGTTTATTTATTATTTTGGGAAGAAGAACTATGACGCTTGCTTTAGGCAAGCAGAATTACTATCACAATTATTTAATTATGGAGTTATACATGAAATTATAATACTACAAGCACTACAGTTGCTGACAATTCAAATGGAACAAAGTAAAGCTAATACTGAGACTCGTAATGTATCGGTTGATATCATGATCACTTTATTTATGAATTGTGGTGCAAAATTACTAGAAGTCAGTAAAACAATGCATAATGCAGTTCTTGAGCAATTGAGACAATTAATGCAAAGTAATCAGGAACTTTCAAATGATGTGATGTACAGATTAGACCGACTATTTATGGCAAGACAAAAACAGTATTGTGAAATTCCTGAACAAATTATACTGCAGAGTCCATTTGAAATAAATGAGGATGATAAAAATTTGCATATGTTTATAGTGGATGATGAATTCTCCAATAAACAACCTGATTTTAAATTAGATGCCTTCAAAGGTACAAAAGATTATACCAAAATCGAGGCAAAATATAAAAGTTTACGGTTTCATATAGTGGAAAGGATAAATGAATCAGAAGAAGCAAAAAAGACCGATGAGAATATATTAACTATCCATAATATGACAAATGATGAACAGATTGATTTTAAAAAGAAAATATATTTAACATTGAAGAGTTCTCTTTCTGGCGACGAAGCTGCTCACAAGCTATTGAGACTACGTATCCCGGATAAGAATAAATCACAAGTGGCTGATATATTGGTCAAATCAATGATACAAGAATCTACATATTCAAAATTTTATGGTACATTATCAGACAAATTGCTAGGCAGTCATTGGACCTGGAAAGGAGCCTTTGAAACAATTTTTTACGAAACTTTAACTAAATTAGATGAATTAGAACCAAATCAGTTGAGAAATTGCGGTAAATATTGGGGTCATTTATTAAGTAGTGATTTATTAGGTTTTGAAATATTTGAGAAGATAAATATGACTGAAGAAGGTAGTAGTCCACCACTCAGAATTTTTGTTAAGTTTTTATTTCAGGAAATGATTTTTGAAATTGGTATTGAGAATCTTAAGGCAAGATTAGATGAAGATTATATTCAGCCATATTTAAAGAATATCTTCCCAAAGACAAGTCCTGAAGACATCAGGTACTCTATCAATTATTTTACTGCAATAGGTATTGGTATTCTGACAGAGGATATGAGAAAATGCCTCGACATCATTGAAGCTGAAACCGAAGTAGAAGTAGAAGAAGAAGAAGATGATGATGAAGATGCAGTAGTCAAGGATGAAGAAGAAGAAAAAAATTTTCATGTGGAACGAGTGTCTAGATATGGACCACATCAAGGCAATTCACAAAGGAATAGATCTGTAACGCCACCTCGTAGACAAGACAAGAGAAGACGTTCTGTGACACCACCTCGTCGACAAGTAAAAAGAAGAGAACGTTCAATTACTCCACCAAGGCGTTCTAGGGGTTGAGTAAAAAAGTTATTTGTATTTATTAATTATTTCTGATGAAATAAAAAGAGAAGATAGTATGAAAAGTATATATATAGTAATGTATAAAAAAACAATCATGTAATCTGTAACAAAAAGAAAATACAAATATTTCAAGTGATAAAAGGAACAAAGTGGGTGATAATAATAATAGTAATTTTTTTTATTTTTGAGAAGTTGAAACAAACACAGCAAAGGGGGTATTAAAAAAAAAAGTTTTTCGTTAATTTGTTTAATCTAAGATACCGAAGTATTTTTCGACACCATGTTCACCATCAGCTTTCCATAAATCATTGAAAGCGTTGAATAAATAAGTATCAGCACCACAAGATTCAGTAATAGCGGCGATGGCTTTTTCTTGATTAGCTTTTGAAGGAACGGCGACACCATAAGTCTCACCTTGAGTTGGCCATCCTGATTCAGTAATAACGACATCCTTGGCACCATCACAAGCGGTCCAAACTCTTTGAATTTGTTGTAAAACCCAAGTACCAGCATTTTCGGCTGTAGTATTTTCATCGAAATAAGCATGAGCGTTAACGGCCATGTAATCAGAGTATTGACATAAACCTGGATTGTTAATAACAGCGATGAAAGTATCGACCGAGACGACTGAGCCAGTGTAACCGGCAGCAGTTAAAGCGGATCTACCAGTAGCGATGTATTCACCGACTTGTGCGACAGTAGCGGAACCACCGTTGACCAATTCATTACCGATAGAGACGGTAGTAACATCATCCCAAGAACCGTAGGATTCAATAGCAGCTTTAATAGTATCGACACCAGTTTGAATTTGATCAACGTAGTAAATACCTAGGAAAAGTTTTTGAGAAGAAGCTTTACCCTTTAAGACATTAGCGACTTGATTACAATCGACACCATATAATCTAATAGTTGGGTAATCGGTCAATTTAGCTAAATCAGAAGCGACATCTTCAGTGGATCTACATGTACCATCGGCGTTGTATGGAGAGTAAGTAATACCTCTAACACCGGCTGTACCAGTAGAAGTAGCGGTAGAAGTAGAAGAGGTTGATGTTGAAGTTGAAGTTGAGGTTGAGGTGGTAGATTCAACGGAAGCTGTAACAGAGGATAGAATTTTGGTTGTGACTGCAGCATCGTTAACAACTGGGCCAACGGCAGAAACGGTACCGGAAGTTTGAATCGGCTTACCATTTGCATCTACATAGACAGTTGCTTCGGCCTGAACAGTTGTAGTGACAACATGACGTTTATCGTTATGTTGATGGTTAGCTGGAGCTGGAGCAGCAACAGCGGCGGATAATAAAGAGGCGGTTGTAACCAAAGTTGAGAAACGCATAGTTTACTTTTTAAAAAATGAGTGAATAGTAGTTAGAAAGTGTGCTTATATGCTTTTTGTTTTTGTATCAATTGTATAAAGTGCAACAGATAGGAGTTGTTATGAAATATATGAAAGTTTTCTTTGGGGATTGACGAGAACGATTTTTTGATTTGTTGATTTTGTTGTCTCGAAGCGGCAAGATCGCGACGCACGGTAAAAATTTGCACCGTGCAGAGTGATCGCATGGCACGTGACTGTCATTGATCACATGATATACACGTGACACATAGATTTACTCTGTATATAGAGATAGATAAAGCTATTAGTACTAACATAATAGTAAGTGTTATTTCCCCAAACAGCAATCTCTTGTTAACAATATTGCATGCTGATTACTTGGCGTTGCTTTCACAGGTGGAACATAACCACGGACGACTATCTAATAGATCATCCATATAGCAATAAAGATAGATAGCATACTGGCTATTGTCATTTCTTCCAAGGTACCATGTAATATACACTGTGACACAATAATAATACAACAACAGGCAGAGGATGAATGGCGTATATAATGATAACACAACAATGGAAATTCGCGTCTCGCCCAGAAAACACCCACACAACGCAGCGGGGCGAAGTGCTCGAAATGCCGAATTGCCGAATTGCGTAATCCTGGCTGGTTTCCCGTCGAGGTTGCCAATTTTTCGCAGATTTTCTTATATAAAGAGCTCTCTTGTATTGGTTTTCCCCCCCCCAGATGTGAAACCAGAAAACAGTTAGTTGTAAACACTTCGTGGCTAGATAGAAAGATATATCTGGCTGTTTCATCATGTTGTTTAGTAAATCTATTTTGACAACTTTGGCTACAACTTTGTTGACCGCTACTTTCGCTAATGCAGCAGATTTGCCTGCTATTGAAGTACTAGGTAACAAATTCTTCTATTCGACTAATGGTTCTCAATTTTATATTAAAGGTATCGCGTATCAAGCCGATACAGCTAATACAACTTCGGGTTCTACAATCAACGATCCATTAGCTGATTACGACGTTTGTTCAAGAGATATTCCTTATTTGCAACAATTAAACACGAATGTTATTCGTGTTTACGCTGTAAACACTTCGTTAGATCATTCTGAATGTATGTCCGCATTGAATGATGCGGGTATTTACGTTATCGCAGATCTTTCCGCTCCAGCTGAATCAATCAATAGAAACGATCCAACTTGGACTATAGACTTATTCAATCGTTACAAAGAAGTCGTTGATGTGTTTGCAAACTATACCAATGTCTTGGGTTTCTTTGCCGGTAACGAAGTTACCAACGATTCAAACAATACCGATGCTTCCGCTTTCGTTAAAGCAGCTATTAGAGACACCAAACAATATATCGACGATCAAGACTATAGATCCATTCCAGTCGGTTATTCTTCAAGTGATGACGCAGAGATTAGAGTCGATATCGCTGATTATTTCACTTGTGGCGATGATGACGTTAGAGCAGATTTCTACGGTATTAATATGTACGAATGGTGTGGTAAATCATCTTTTACCACTTCTGGTTACGCACAAAGAACAGAAGAATTCAGTAATATTACTGTTCCTGTCTTTTTCTCAGAATATGGTTGTAATGAAGTCACTCCAAGACCATTCACTGAAGTTCAAGCCCTTTTCGGTACTAATATGACTGATGTTTGGTCAGGTGGTATTGTTTATATGTATTTTGAAGAAGAAAATAATTACGGTTTAGTTACAATTGATGGTACATCAGTTAGTACTTTAGACGATTTTAATAATTATTCAACCCAAATTCATAGTATTTCTCCAACATCAGTCAATTCAGCAACTTACACTCCAACTTCAACAGAACTATCTTGCCCAACAACAAATAATTATTGGTCAGCTTCTACAGATTTACCACCAACTCCAGATGAAGATTTATGCTCTTGTATGAATGCCGCTAGTACTTGTGTTGTCGACAGTTCTGTTGATTCAGATGATTACGCAACTTTATTCGCTTACGTTTGTTCTCAAGTTTCATGTGCTGGTGTTAGTGCTAATGGTACTACAGGTGAGTATGGTGCTTATTCTTTCTGTTCCGCTGAAGAACAACTAAATTTCGTTCTAAACTTATACTACGAATCTAATGGTGGTAGTGACACAGATTGTGATTTCAGTGGTTCTGCTTCTATTAGAACAGCAACTACTCAATCTGGTTGTGCCTCTGCCTTACAAGAAATTGGTTCCATTGGTACCGGTACTGCTTCCGATTCTGCTACTTTCGTTACTTCTGGTTCAACTGGTTCTACTGCAGCTTCTGGTTCTACTACTACTCGCTCTTCCAGTTCTGCTTCCGGTTCTTCCAATTCAACTTCTTCTTCTTCAGGTATGGCCGCTGGTTCCGCTAATTTCGGTTTCTTCCAAACCATTTTAACTTCTTTCGGTACCATTTCTGCTTTTGCCAGTTTAGGTTTTGCTTTAATTTAATCTGAATGAAAAAGACTTTTATATATATATATATATCATTATTATAAGAGACATGTTATTTGATTTGTAAAAATATGCTAGTTAAAAAAAATTTTTTTTCTCAATCATTTTGTAATCATGAAAATTTCATTAAGAGCTTTTGCATCCATTGTTGCTGCTCTTTTTTGCTTGATCCATCTTGAACGTACCGCTAACCTTGTTGTAACAGCTGTTGGAATACTTGCTGCAGTTTTACTAGATTTCAATTTTAATGCTTTTTTAGCTCTCTTCTTTGCTTTCTTTTCCTCTTTTTTCAATTTCTTTGCCAATTTCTTAGCCTTTTTCTTTTTTTTACTTGATTTCTTATCATCGTCATCATCATCGTCATCATCATCATTATTATTGTCCTCAATTTGATCAACTTTCCTCTTTTTTGAATCATTTGTATAAGATCTTAATTTTTTGGTCTTTGGATCCCAAGTACTAGCCAAGACATCAGCCTTCACAAAATGCACACCCCATTTACCATTCAGTATCTTATCCTTTCTTTGTATCTCTATTTCATTGCTAATTTCATCTTCTTTACCATTCAATCGACCTAAAATCCTTTGAAAAACGTCCAAACCAGCACATTCACCATTATCAAACTCATCTTTCCTCTCCTGACGAGCAATTTTCGCCCCCAACCCAACATTATCATCCTTAATATTTACTTTAATATGCGACGTTTGTGAAATTAATGGCGACATACCCAGGCCCATACCTGGTTTCCAACCGAACCTTTCCAACTGTTGATGACCAAATCGCGAAGTGTCATTACTCCAGTTTGTATTTCTCGGATCCAGTCCAAACCTCTGTTTCGTTCTAGTTGCAGCAAGCCCCATTACAATATATATTCTGGTTCCTTCTACATCATGGCTTTTAAATTAATCACCTCATCTCATCTCATCTCCTATATCATTTCAATAAAATTTTTCAGTTTCCGTCAATAAAATTTTTCAACCGGTCACGTGAACAATAAATGTCACGTGCACTCGTTCCGTGGAATAAAATCGAAATATTTTTGAAAAGGTCCGCGGATAAACGTACGAATTGATAAAGAGGGGCTGCTGTCCATCTCTTATTGAAGTCATCGATTTTTTCATTGATTTATATAAAGTTATGAGGAAAGTTGATAGATATATATAAATTTGAATTTTGACGGCATAACTTTATAAATTGCTTTATTTCTATTGGGTTTTTTGGGGTTGGTGTGTACAAGTTATAGTTATTGTTATTTGCGTTTTTGTTTTTGGCTTTTATATATCGATTTGTATCATTTTTAAAGGAGAATGGGTCTTAATTCGTCTTCTAAGGATATCGAATTAAGGGAGAGTCCCTTTGATGCAAATACATCATCGGATTCAGGTTCGATAATTAAAGAAATCAGTTCAATAGATACCATTTCAAACTTAACAGTATTATCAACGGGTGAATATAAAGTCGATAGAAATAAACCTGAAACTTTTTTAAATAAAAGTGATATTGAAAAAGTTACTGATTCAAATATTTATGCACAGAAAAGACTTTTCTCATTTGTTCATACTAAAAAAATTAATCCAGTACCAGAAAATGATAATGAAAGAAAAATTTATCCATTATTTCATACAAATATTTTGTCAAATATTTTCATTTGGTGGGTTGTGCCAATAATTAAAACAGGTTATAAAAGAACCATTCAACCAAATGACTTATTTAAAATGGATGAAAGAATGTCCATTGAAACATTATATAAAGATTTTCAGAAAAATTTAAATTGGTATTTTGATAAAGAAAGGAAAAAATATAGTAAGTTACATCCAAATGCAACAAATCAAGAAATTAGAGATAAAACAAGATTACCAAAATTGACCATTGCAAAAGTTTTATTTTTCACTTTTAAAAAACAATTTATTATAGCTTGTAGTTTTACAATTTTAGCAAATTGTACTTCAGGTTTTAATCCAATGATAACGAAAAGATTAATAGAATTCGTTGAAAAAAAAGCTTATTTTAAAGATACAAAAATTAATGCTGGTATTGGTTATGCATTCGGTGCTTGTATAATGATGTTCCTTAATAGTCTGTTCTTTAATCAATTTTTTCATGCATCACAATTAACAGGTGTTCAAGTTAAATCTTTATTAACAAAAGCTGCATTGGATAAAATGTTTAAATTGTCAAATTATTCAAAACATAAATATCCAAATGGTCAAGTTACATCATTTATCACAACAGATTTAGCAAGAGTTGAATTTGCTTTATCATTTCAACCATTTCTTGTTGGTTTCCCAGTAATTGCAGCAATTGCAATAGTTTTATTAATTGTTAATTTAGGTGTAATCGCTTTAGTAGGTATCGGTTTATTTGCAGTTTGTTTAATGGTAACCTTATTAGTATTCAAATCGATTGTTAAATATAGAGTTAAAGCAAATAAATTTACGGATGCAAGAGTCGGTAAAATCAGAGAAATTTTAAATAATATGAAAATGGTTAAGTATTATGCATGGGAAGATGCTTATGAAGAAAATATTATAGATCTTAGATCATCTGAAATTTCATTTATTAGAAGAATGTTATATTCAAGAAATTTCTTAATTGCAATGGCAATGTCATTACCAAATATCGCATCTTTGATAACATTCTTAGCAATGTATAAAGTCAACAATATGGGTAGAACTCCAGGTAATGTCTTTTCATCATTATCATTATTTCAAATTTTAAGTCTTCAAATGTTTTTCTTACCAATTGCATTAGGTACAGGTATTGATATGATTATTGGTTTAGGTCGTTTACAAGATTTATTACAAAGTGAAGAAGTAGATCCAAATGCACATGAAGAAACAAAACCATTACCAGATTTAGATTCAAATATTGCCATTAAAGTTGAAAATGCATCGTTTGAATGGGAAGATTTTGAACTTTTAGATACTCAACTACAAAAAGAAAAAGAGGCAAATGAAACCAAAACGGAAAGAAAGAAAAGATTAAAAAAGGAAGCAAAATTAAAAAAACTTAAGGGTGAAAATGATGATAGTAATAATAATAGTAATATTGATGAAGATAATGATCAAAATGATGTTGACTCAAAAAATGTTACAACGTTTTCAAAATTTACTGATTTGAATTTTGAAATTAATAAAGGTGATTTCGTTATGATTACAGGTCCAATTGGTACCGGTAAAACTTCTTTATTAAATGCATTAGCTGGTTCGATGAATAGAACAAGTGGTAGAGTTCAAATCAATGGTCACCTATTAATGGGTGGTTATCCTTGGATTCAAAATGCTACCGTTAAAGACAATATTTTATTTGGTTCACCATTCAATAAAGAAAAATATGAAAAAATTCTTGAAGTTTGTTCTTTAGAAGATGATTTAAAAATTTTGCCAGCTGGTGATAGGACAGAAATTGGTGAACGGGGTATTAATTTATCTGGTGGTCAAAAGGCTCGTATTAATTTAGCGAGAGCAGTGTATCGTGATGAAGATATTTTCTTATTTGATGATGTTTTAAGTGCTGTCGATGCTCGTGTTGGTAAAATAATTATGGAAGAGTGTTTATGTGGTTTATTAGCTAACAAAACTAGGATTTTAGCTACTCACCAGCTTTCATTAATTGAAAGAGCTGATAAAATTATTGTTTTAGGTACAGATGGTTCATTTGAAATTGGTCCCGTTAAAGAAATGAAGGAAAGAAATCAAACTTTGATTAATTTATTGCAATTTTCTTCAGAAACTAAGACAGAAGAAGAAGAAGAAGAAGAAGACTATGATGAAGAAGTAAGAGAAGAAAAAATCGATCTTGAAAAACAATTCATGAGTAATCCTCAAGAGGATGGCCATTTAACTATGAGAGAGGAAAGAGCAGTTAATAGTATTGGATTAAATATTTACAAGGAATACCTTAAGGCTGGTGTTGGTAAATGGGGTTTCATTATAATTCCGTTTTATATATTTTGCATTGTTGGTACTACATTCTGCACACTATTTTCATCTGTTTGGTTATCCTATTGGATAGTTGATAAATTTAGCGATAGATCTACCAGTTTTTACATGGGTCTTTATTCCTTTTTTGTCTTTGCCAGTTATATTTTCATGACAATGCAATTTACTTTACTTTGTCATATTGGTCTTCTTCTTCTAAGTGGTTGAATCTTAAAGCAGTACACAGAGTGTTACATACACCAATGAGCTTCTTAGATACTACACCATTAGGTCGTATTTTGAATAGATTCACAAAAGATACCGATAGTTTGGATAATGAATTAACAGAGAATGTTCGTCTAATGTTATATCAAATCGGTAATATTGTTGGTGTCATTGTCATGTGCATTGTTTACCTTCCATGGTTTGCAATTGCCGTTCCATTTTTATTATTGATCTTTGTTTTTATCACAGAACATTATCAAAGTTCAGGCAGAGAAATTAAAAGATTAGAAGCCATTCAACGTTCATTTGTGTACAACAATCTAAATGAGGTTTTAGGTGGTATGGATACAATTAAATATTATCGTGATAAAGAAAGGTTTTTAGCTAAATCAGATTACTTGATAAATAAAATGAATGAAGCTGGTTATTTAAGTGTTGCTATTCAAAGATGGGTTGCTATTTTCTTGGATTTAATTGCTGTTGCCTTTGCATTAATTATCACCCTACTTTGTGTTACTAGGGCCTTCGCTGTTAGTGCAGCATCGGTAGGTGTGTTATTAACTTACGTTTTACAATTACCTGGTTTACTGAACACTGTATTAAGATCATTAACTCAAACAGAAAATGATATGAATAGTGTCGAGAGAATGGTTTCATATGCGACTGAGCTACCAACAGAAGCTGCTTACAGAAAAACTGAATATACTCCACCAGATTCTTGGCCAGAGGAAGGTGTAATTGAATTTAAGGAAGTTGATTTTGCGTACAGGCCAGGGCTTCCAATCGTATTAAAGAAATTAAGTATGTCCATAAAAAGTGGTGAAAAAGTTGGTATCTGTGGTCGTACAGGTGCAGGTAAATCTACTATTATGAGTGCTCTTTATAGATTGAATGAAGTTAGCAGTGGTTCCATTGTTATTGATGGAATTGATATATCGAAATTAGGTTTATACGATCTTCGTAAACGATTATCCATTATTCCACAAGATCCAGTTTTATTTAAAGGTGATATTAGAAAAAATTTGGATCCATTCAATGAAAATTCTGATGGAATGCTTTGGGATGCTCTAGTGAGGGCTGGAGCTATTGAAAGTGATGAATTAACGAACGTGAAAAAGCAAAAAGCAAATGAGAAAGGTACACGTATTGAAATGCATAAATTCCATTTGGATCAACTTGTTGAAGAAGACGGTGCAAATTTTTCGTTAGGTGAAAGACAAGTTTTAGCTTTGACAAGAGCATTAGTTCGTCAATCTAAGATCTTGATTTTAGATGAAGCTACATCCTCTGTTGATTATGAAACTGATGGTAAAATTCAAACTCGTATTGTTGAAGAATTCGGTAATTATACAATTCTATGTATTGCGCATAGATTGAAGACTATTTTATCTTATGATAGAATCTTAGTACTCGAAAAAGGTGAAATAGCTGAATTTGACACTCCATGGAACTTATTCAAAGATGAAAATACAATTTTCAAAAGTATGTGCAATAGATCAAATATTACTGCGGATGATTTCAAGCATTGAGTCAAACATATTCCATCATTATTACTTTACATATCATATATGACAATCCTTCTAGAATATACTGCCCAGAATCGTAAATATTATAGGTATTAGGGGCAAATGCACTTTAGAAACACATTTAAATATTCATGTAGAAAATGTACTAGAGATAAAATACATTTAATGTGATATTACTTCTAAACGTAAAAAAACTTCATAAAATATGGGCAAACTTGGCATAAGAAGCAGTTTGTAAGAAAGCATACATAATATTACTCTTCAAAATAAATAACTACTGTTTTATTATAGAATTTCTGTATTTAATACATTGATTACTATTTACATTTACTTTTTTTTTTTTTTTTTTTTTCTTAGAAGAACTAATCATTAATTAATGTGATTTTTATTATTTTTTAATTTTAATATACATAAATATTTATTTATATAAACATATTTACTTCATGTATGTCGGAATTTTTTCATTTAGAGTTGACAAATATAAAAACCTTTATCTCTGAAGTTCCAAAATCTATAGCACTTATATTAAACTAAGAACGACGAGATGGGAATAAACGTTCCTTCGTAATTTTGTATTCTTTATTCAATCTTAAAGCAATCTCTTCTAATTTGGTAATTTCATCACCACCTTCAACAATTAATATAGTCTTATCGTCATTTAATTTACAATCAATTTCAAATTCAGTAATTACAGATTCAAGGACTTCAACAATCTTTTCACTGTTTAATTCGAATACCTCAGATAGTTGTTTTATGGAAAAGTTGGAATAGAATCTTTTGTATGTGAAGAAATATGATTTTAAGGATTCAATCTTAACTCTTTCGACTAAGGTGACTAGGACGACATCCGCATTAGGTAGTAAGTTCCAGGATTTTATAGCCTTCAAATATGCAACAGATTGTTCCCAGTTACCCTTTTGCATAGCTTTGGCAGCAAATAACACAAAATCTCTAGAAGTTTCTGGTGGACCTTGGAAACTAGATTTTTCATGATGTTCTAATAAACGACGAATAGATTTTTGTGAATAGGGTAATCGTTTAACTTTAACACCGGAATAGAATGCAGTCATTTGTGGAATTTCGATTAATAAAGAACATGTCATGAAGACTACATCAATCAAATCAAGGTTGATGTGTTGATGATATGGTATACATTGTTCTTCACGATTTTCAACATTAGAATTGATTCTTTGTAATGGTTGTTGACCCAAAATTTCTTTCAAATGAGCACTAGCTAATAGTTCATTTAGAACTTGATGACATTCTTCAACTAAAGAAGCTTGAAAAGCTGATAAACCTAACTGAACAACGACTCTATTAAATAAGATTTGTAAAGATGAGTTGCTCTTACTAATGTTAGACTGAACCTTAGAAGATAATAACATATCCTTGGCGGCTTGGAAGTTACCGTTCAATGCAGTAAAAAAGACACGGCATAAAATTGCTCTTGTGCGTAAGAATGAGTCTTCTTGCTTAATTAAGATATCTGATAATGAATTTACTAATTCAAAGATGTATTTACTATTGATTTCGCTCGCAACATTAATATATTCGGATTTTGAACCAACTGGGACAGATTTCCATGCATTAGACTCAATAATAACATTTAATTTATCGGATTTGCTATAGATATGATCTAATCTCTTAACGAAAACACGAGCTAATAATTCTTCTTTTCTATCAACAGGTAAAGTTTGTTCTAAGTATAATTGAGTTCTTAGAATTAAGTTGTAGATTAATTGTTCATCCTTAAGACGAATTAAATAGTCACTAGAATGTGGATCTAGATTTAATAATGATTTATTGAATTCATCATCTAACCTTTCAACCATGGCAAATAAAGAACCCAATATACATTTAACACCATTCGAGTTAGTTGTTGGTTCCTGTTCAATAGTTTCATTGAATGGTGCTAATTCGGAGACTTGGTAAGTTGAGATATTTTCTTCTAATATTTTTAGTAAAGCAAGGAAATCATTGTAGGACGCTTTCCATTGATCGATTGGTTGATACGATAAATTATTTGCAGTTTCAATTCTAATTGGAATTAAAGTTAAATAAGCCATGATTGATTCATATGGACTCTTTGCAACTTCTAATATATCTTCAATAATTTTGATTAATTCAAGTACATTAACATTTTTCTTACCTCTTGAATCAATGACAATACGTAAAGAAGTGAAAAAACTTGCTTCTGATGTAGCTGAAGCTAATGAAGATAAATTGATAGATTTATTTGCAGCAAATTGAGCATCAATATCCATAACAGGTACGGATGATTCGATTTCAACACTAGCTTCTTGATTAAAATCTTCTGGATTTTCTCTGAATTTAGCTAATAAATCTTCATTTTCTCTTGTAACTTTCTTTACTCTTTGTTTAGTGGTATTATAAGCTCTTGAAACATCTTTTTTTTTAATATCACCTTGAGTCGTGGAATTAACTAAATCTTCAACTTGTGCAACGACTTTAATAAAAATATTTGGAGTACCAAGATTTTGTTGTTGAGCTCTAACTAACAAACGGGTAATATTATCAAATTCATTCAAGATGGAAACCCAATCCTCTAACATTTCAGCTGTTTCAATTTTATCGAAAGTTTGGTGCATTTCATCTAATAACTTATCCTTTGCAGATTTAACAACTTTCTTAGTTTCTTCGTCATCTGATTCATCGGAACTTGAATAATTAGCACCTTTTAAAAATTTATTACCACCAGATGAACCAGTTTTTCTAAATTCTGATTTTTTAAACCAATCAGGACCATATGGTTTACTATCTGAACCATCTGAATCAAAATCCGACTCAGATTCAGATTCCTCATTGAACAAAGAATCATCCGATTCATTTTCTTCTCCAGATGAAGAACTTAATAAATCTTCTTCAGATGAGGAAAGTAAGTCAGATTCAGACGATGTAGAATCACTATCGTATTCGTAAGATGTTGCGAAAAAACGAGACATATTGCAAATAAAATAATTCTAGTTTAATTTATTGCTACCGTTCGTCTAATTATCCAATTATAACAATTGTTATTAATCTTTATCAAACTTTTATCTTAGTTTTATTAATCTTTTACTTTGTAGCTCTTTAATTTTTCACCGAATTTTTTCAATTCGTGGAAAATTTTTTCACTGCATCTGGTCCAATATCGTGTTGCACGTCACCAAAAAATTGTTTGAAATAACAACAAACAATAATAAGGATGAAATGATAATAGCAACTGGTTGTAGCAGATTGAGTGGGATTGATCAGTAATTTATCTCTATTTGATTAACTGGTAAATATATAACATGTATTTAAAAAAAAGGTAAATAAGTTTTATTTTGGGCAATAAATGAACGAAACTAAAAGTTTTTGGTAGCAAGAAAATAAAAAACAATGATATGAAGATACCTTGAATCATGATGACATTATTAAACTAATGGAATCTAACTGGAGAAATCACAATCAAGAGCGTATTTCAAAGTGTTAG
>PPOH02000214.1:0-20082 GCA_003708465.2 Kazachstania kunashirensis
TATTATTATTATTAGTTCGAACAGACAGAACTTTTTAATCGCATCGCATCGAAAAAGGAAATATGCTGAACTTGAAAGGTAAATAAAGAATTGATGTCTGTTTAAGTTATAAACTCGAGGCCATAGACTATCAAAAACGATAGCCAGCTGGTGATGAATAATGGTATTTATGGCATATTGCCTGGAAGTCATAGCAATTCTTTGTCTGCGTTGCCAATTTTCCAGAGTATCAAAGATTTAATGCAAAACTCGCAAAATAATGAGAGGAAGAATTCCTTAACTCACATGTTTCAATTACAAAATAATAAAGTAGAAACAGGTTTGAACTCTGTACATAACGATCTAAATGGTAGATTTAATATACGACGTGGGTTTGATGAGTTCACGAGCTATCATATGAACTCGCTTTTTTCTTATTCAGCAACTAGATCAGAACCACATCATTTTTCAAATACTGCAAAAGGTAGAGTTGACCATTTGAGGATAGAGTTAGAAAATGAAAATATAAGAAGAGAAAAATTGCATAGTTTAGGTAATAGTTATTTCAAACCAATTGGATCTGAAGATAAGTCAAGGAGGGTAGAACCAGCAGAGGAGAAACAAAATATTACAGTCAATTCAATTTACAACTCGATATGGAGCCATAATAGGACTAGTAATTACAGTAATATAAATCTTTCAAGTGATATTTCTCCTTTCATCATACAGGATCAAAGATATTCCACAAATGGTGATATAAGCGATGAAAATCAAGCATCTAACTTGAGTTGCAATAGGAATATTGATAATTTTAATAGTGAAAATAGTAACGGTCCTGACTTTCATTTTCATGAATCTATCCATATGCATGAAAATGAGGGTTTTGAGACCAGTGAATTTGATAATAGGAATATATTGGGTTTATCCATTCAACAAGAAGATGAAGAAATACAAGAAGAAGAAAATGTATATTATGATAATAATGAAGATGAAGACGATGTTGATTGGGATGATGATGCTATTTGCTATGATGATGATGATAATCAATATTCTGAGGATTAGTAACTTAATAATTTACGTGCACATATCTTGCATACTATATAGATTTCACTAGCCATAATTTCATATCTATATATATTATATATATTATCAAATTTTGCTCAACTTAAGTAAGTTATTTTATCTTTAAGAATAGGTATGAATTAAATTCTAAGTGAATGTAAATATATTTATTATTAATTAGCCGGTTTAAAATCAACGATGTTTGGTAATACTGTTTTATTTAATGGAAATTGATCGACTCTATTTGTTTGTAAATGAATAGCAGGTGTTACCCATTTACCACAACTACATCTTGAACCTCTCCAGTTATAAGCACCGATCTTCATTTCACAATTTGGACAAGCAAATTTACCTTCTAATTCTTGTTTTGATAATTCCGGTTCCATCCATTTTAATGGTTCCATGAAATAATGAGAACATGTTGATTGTGATTCTTGAATATTGATAACTCTATTTGAATTTGGTGCTTTTCTAATGAAATGAGCCTCAGATGATTCTTTACTTGGAGGTTTATGTTCGATAAAACTTGTTGATAAACTCAATCTATATCTACATTTTTTACATCTAACAGCCGTTACACTTGATAAATCTTCTTTACTTAATTTATTCAAATCATTAGTTTCGTCATTATCTTTTTTATAGAATTCTTTATTAATTTCGAAATTATCTTGCAATGACATATTTTCTAATTTCCAAATTTTATATAATTTATCACTTGAATAATCAATTTTACCTGGTGAACCCATTTCTTCAAATAATTTTAATTGTTTAATAAAATTATCATTTGGTTCAATCGATGATCTCTTACGTTTGATTGCGTATAAAGCTTGCTTTAATTTCAATCTATAACGATACATTAAATAAGCAGTTAAAAATGAAACGGATCTTGAACTACCCGCTTGACAATGTATTAAAATTGAACCCTTTTGTGGTTTTTTCTTAAAATTAACTAAATTTGGATCATATTCATTTTCATTTGGGAATAAACATTCATCAATAAATTTATTTGTTTCATTGAAAAATTGTAATATATCTTCTGTTTCATTATCATCAATGGCAATATTTTTTAATGTATAACCTTTTCTAATTAGATATTCTGGTAATACATTAAATTTCAAAACAGATAAGATATGAGAAATGTTGTATTGTGGTTTCAATGGTACATGATCTATAATTGGTTGAATACCACTAAGATAGATATTACCAAGAATTCTGCTAACATCTGGATGAGGTATGAATTTTATCACTTTTGGAACTGGAACTTCTTCAACAGCGGTCTCTTCTGGTTTTGCAATAGCAACATCTCCAATACGACCCATTCTCAACACACAGAACTCTATAACCGGATCTGAATACTCAAAATTACAAACGTTTCCAACATTTCTCATCGTATATCAATTATATCCTCCTGCACTTTAAAACTGAAAAATTTTTCGAGATGAGATGAGATGAGCTAAGAACGATAACCCTAACATCAAACCCTAGAATACAACAGGGTTCATTAGGGTTGATAGTATCACGTGAGCTGGGTACCCACATTCACGTATAAAACGACTAAAAATTCAACAAAAAAGTGACTAGCCTGGAATGTGTCCCAAAGAGGAAATCCAACAGAATTTCTGTCGGCGGTTATTATTGTGGTTGAATTGACATGTAATATAAATATAAATAGGCAGAAGTCTGTGAAGTTGATAAAGTTTATCAAGTTCGATGGTTTATCTATTGGGATGAGATGGACAGTAGAATCTGTCGGTGAGTCGTTTATTGGTTGTGAGATTACATTTTGAGAAAATGGAAGTATCGGGATTGGATTTGAGTGAACATTTTAATAATACTATGATGAATAATGACGATATTGATATTGATGAGAAGATAAGTGATTGGAGGATGGGGATGACGAATTTATGTATTTGAAACTAGAGAATCCTGATTTGTTCGAGGATCCGATATTTGATACAAATTTTAACAATAATAATAATAATAATAATAATAATAATGGTGATGACCATGGCCATCGCCATGATGATGCCGAGGCCCATGCCCATACAGATGAGAATAATTTATACGATATGGATATGAATAATTTTGTTAAAGTAGAAGATAATAATAATAATAATAATTTCGGTAATTCTAATAATATTATAGATACACAAGAATACTCGATTGCACAAAATCATACCGAAACACCAAATATTTCATTAAACATAAATTCAAATATTCAAAGTTTAATAGATAATACAGTTGTATTTGGTAGAACAGAACCTATTGATCCAAATTCAATAACAGAAAATAATGAAATAGATAATTTAAGTTTACTAAATTTTGTTAATCTAAATTCAAAGGATTTACCAATACAATTATCGATTAAAGAATTACCAACTGTAACAAGAGTAGAAAATCAATTAAAATTAACATTAAAATTTAATTCAAAAAATTTCAATAACAAATTTATGGTTCATTTACCAGCAAATACAATATCAAGACAAAAATTTTATTTAAATAAAGATATTCAAAATTATCCAAAACAATTTCAAGATCAAATCCTTTTCATTAAACCGTACCTGTTAGTTAATAATGATGCAATGCTTACAGATCCACAAAATGTCAATGTTTGTATTAAATGTGTCAATAGAGAACAAAGAAGAGCCTCAAGAAGAAAATCAGGTATAAGTGATAATTTATTGTGGTGTAACAATCCAAAAAGAAGTGCAATTGTTTTCAATAATAAACAATTATTAGTATTGAAAAATAATGAAATATCATTAACGACAAGAATTGCTTGTTATTGTAGACATCATAAAGCAAATGATGGTTTTAAAATATTATTAGTTGTAGAGGATTCTGATAAAAATGTTTTAGCAAGACAAATTACATCATCAATAGTTATAACGGATAAAAAACCGTCAAAAATTAATTTATCAAGAGATTTTACAAATAATGAAGTACCAACTTTATCAACTGATAGATCTATAAGTGAAACTTCAATGAGTAGTAATATACTGTCACAAAAATCAAAACCTGTACCATCTCCGAATTCCATGAGTGAAGGTGGTTCAGAATCACTTAAAAGTGAATATATCAGTTCAAATTATCAAGATTATTCTTCTTCGGCCACCACAGCTTCAATAATACCAAGACATGGATCTGTTAATTCTTTAAATTTTAATTTGAATGATTCCACTAATCATATGCTTAATTCAATGAAATCTTTACAAAATCCAAGAAAAAGATCACATTTAAATATTTCAAATTCAATGGCATCATCATATATTCAAAATTTAAGTGGAAATATTAATACTTTTAATGATATTGTTAAAATTCAACCAAATCAACCAACTATTCATCGTATTATTCCAGCAAAGGGACCTACCAGTGGTGGTATTGAAATTACATTACTTGGTTCTAATTTTAAAGAAGGTTTATTAGTTAAATTTGGTGATAATTTAGCATTGTCTACACAATGTTGGAATGAATCAACAATAGTTACATATTTACCTCCAACACAAACCCCAGGTCAAGTATATGTAACAATAGCAACACAGGATGACACAGAAAATAACCCAACCCTATTAAATGGAAATTTTGATTCTATGCAAAAGACAATTTTCACTTATGTTGATGAAACTGATAGACAATTAATTGAATTAGCATTGCAAATTGTTGGTTTAAAGATGAATGGTAAATTGGATGACGCAAGAAATATTGCCAAAAAAATTGTTAGTGATAATGATAGTCCAAACAATGACATTTCTCCAGAATCTTCAAACTATTACTATAATGGTGAATATGAATCACCATCTGATGAAGATTTGATTATCAAAGTTATCAATTCAATGAATAAGGCAACCACACACTTATCTATGTGTGATACATTAGGTAGAACCTTATTACACCTAGCATGTTTAAGTGGTTATTATAAATTATCATCTTTATTGATTCAATCTGGTGCTCGTATCGATGTTATTGATTCCTTTGGATTTTCACCGTTGCATTTTGCGTCAATAACTGGTAATTATGATATTATTAATTCATTCCTACGTTGCAAATTAGTTGCAGAATCCAGAGCCGATAATTCAATTAAACCAAAGCAATTATTCATGGAAAATAATGATAAGGACAATAATAAATTTTATGGAAAAATCATTGATTCATTTGATAAACATCTAATGAAATCTAATAGTGATAGTGATAATATGAGATTTATATCAAGACAATCTTCACAATCAAGTTTAGGCTCAAGTATTTTTAATGAAGAATTGGATCAAAGAGCTGAAAATTTGAATATTAAAAGAATATTTAATGATATTCAAAATGAGGATGATGAAAGCGATGGTGATAATGAATTAAGGTCTTCGAACTTTGAAGATAATACATATTTATCTGAAAATGAAGATATACCAATTGTTGAAATACAATCAAGAATTAATGATGATGATGATGATAATAATGATAAACAAACTGATACAACGAACAATAGTACAGATATTGATCCTAAAAAGAAATCTCTATGGAATAGAATGTTAAGCCACTTGAATGATGATTTACCAAGTTACGATGATCTATTCCCTAAACACAACGATAAGGTAAATGATTCAAAAGAAATAGAAAATATTATAACTGGCGATAATGATTCTATACAAGGCTCTCAAGCATCTTTCTCATTATCTGAAGAAGACGAAGATGCTTTGGTTCAAAGAAAAGTGAACAAATTTTTCTTAAAACAAAAGAAGACTTTCCAAAATGATAGAATGCTGCTATTTTTCTGGATTCCATTAACTTTGTTACTACTTACCTTCGTTGCTTTCAATAACTTTTATGAAGGCACAGATTCTAGTTGGATTAATAAATCTACTGACTTAATTAAGAGTTATTTAATTATCGGTCTTGGGAAGATTTGGTTAGGTAATAAAAGAATGAAAAATTATTTAGGTGATCATTTAAACAATTTTCAAACAACAGGAAAATTAAATGATTTGATTGTGGGTTAAAAAGCACACGGTGTTCTACTTTGAACATAATTATACATGTATGTATTTATAGAAATTCTTTTGTAAATGACTTTAATTTTTTTATGTTTTTTTTGTGTTTTTATTTTATATATTTGGTGATTGAATGGTACTTTTAGACAATGATACAAAAAAAATAAACATTTCAATCCCCGATGACACCTTACCTTACAAAATATTAGTAAAAGAAGTAATTATAAAATCACACTATTCTATTAAATTGTAAATGAATATCAAATTCTTATGAAGTAGCTTCCATGCAATACGTAACACACAGAATATATTGGAAACTACATAATAGTGAATGCTCGTAAAAATGTCGGAATAATTATATTTCTTAAAAGTATATGAATGGAATGTTATATAAATATGAAGAGAAAGATGAGAATCATAATTTGGAAGTTCTATGAGCACGAGCAGCATTTCTTTCGAACAGTTTTTCTGCCTTAACCCAAACTGGAGCAGTGTATCTATTTGGTAATTGTTCTAGTGAAGGTAATAGATCTCTTGCAAAAAACTCGGAAGCTTCCCTTGGTAATAAAGATGGTAAATGGTCAATGGAAATAACAGATAGTTTTGGACCTGCACTGGTATTTACTCTAACAGTTGGTTTATTAAATACAGTAGCAATACTATAAATTGGAATTGGATTATGTGGATTTGTTGTATCAGCGGAAACATCGACTACAGTTCTTAATCTTCTAGTTCTTTTATTTAATAATTTGTAGTTAATAAATGGTGGAATTGGCTTTGATAAATATATACAGTTGATGAAGATATCAGCTTGAGCGATTTCTTGGAAGGGACCCCCACGAGCAGTTTCTTTCATATCCCACTTAATAATATTAGCGTCTGGAATACCAGCTTTATGTAAGAAATCAATTGCACCTGAACCACATCTACCTAATGCACCAATTATTAAAACGGTTGGTTTTTTAGCTCCTGTTTTCAAAGCTCTTTGGTAATCTTTCTTGATATCAATAACCAAAGCATTTTCATTTGGGTACAGACTAACGCCATTTAAATCTTCATTATCACTATGAGTTTGTTTGAAACACCAATCTTTTAAACCTAAAGCTGCACCTGCAAAACCTGCATAGAAACCAAATGCAGCAACTCTTCTCCCTTCATCATTTTCTAAGAATTCTAGATCATATAAAGTACCATTACCATTTATGAATCTTTTTAAAACATCTTTCCAACCTTCTTGATTCTTATAACAATGAGCAAATTGGATATGTTCGTGAACTAATGGAAATTTATCCTCTTCTGGCATTTCTTTTAATCCGATAATAATTCTATCACGAGGTGCAGAAATCCAATCACCTTTTGGTACAATAATTGCACCAGCTCTCTTGTATTCATTAATATTGAAGATAGATTGCGGAGATTCTTCTACGTAAATTTTAAAACCTTTAGAAATCAGTTGTTTAATTGTAGTTGGAGTTAAAGCAGCACGAGCCTCGAGTGATTTGGTTTCAGCTCTCAAATGTAATGTGACAGTCATATTATGTCTTATAAGTAATATACGTGTGTAGTAGATATAATGTAATTAATCAAATAGGGCTGAATGATATAATGGTAATTTATGAGTATGAATTTAAACAGAAAAAGTTTAAATAAAATAGAACCAAATTAAATTGCGGCCCTTATATAACCTCCTTTTCTACAAAGTACAATACAAATTAATCACTCTTTATTATCAATAAAAGAAGCGATGACTAACCTTTAAATATGGCTTACGAGGTTTACCAATTTTCGAAACGAAAAAATCCAGTGGAAAAAGCAACCAGTTAAGAAAAATTCCATCGGAAAAAGTTTTTCAGATATATACAAAATATACAACTAATGTAGAAGAATATATTAGCAGTTGGCTCAGGTTTGTTAAAAATGTGTCACTTGCTGGTCACAATGCAACAGAAAACATAAATTAGAATATTGAAGTTAAATAGCCACTTTCTGAGTCAGAATTTACAATCTTTCGTCATTGTATCTCAAATACTTCCCATTAAGTTCACCTGGGATTCCGTTAAGGACAAGTTTTGAATAGACAGCAGCTGGAACGCGTGGATCTACTAGTTGGTTATTCTGTTTTAGATCTGTAAATCTTTTCAACGATTCTTGAGTCATCGAACGTGGTCCAAATGTATCCCTAATATCGACTTGCATTTGTGTATCCACAACACCTGGAGCGACAGATATGGTGTTGATTAATGGTAGCTCACTAGCCAAGCATTGTGCAAAACTGTTAACGGCTGCCTTGGATGCACAGTAACATGACCATCCAAAATATGGTTTTGTACTTGCACCACTGCTGACAAACACAATATTTCCCCTAGTCTTCTCTAAATAAGGTAACATTAGAGACACAAGAGATACAATACTGAAGAAATTTACATCGAAGTGCTTTTTCCATTTTGTAGAATCGTACTCACCAATAGGTGCCACTGGTTCTAATACACCGGCATTAGCTACTAGACCATCAATTCTAGAATGTCTGTTAATAATATCAGAGAGTAATTTAGATTGGAAAGCCTCATCAGATATGTCACCTACAAAATAGTAAAATTTACCTTGATGTCTTACCGATAATTCCTTTAAAGGTTGCTCAGTTCTCGCTATACCATAAACTATTAAGTTTTGCTCCAATTTAAACAAATTTTCAACAATGGCTTTACCAATACCCCTTGAGGTACCTGTCACAACAATAACTTTCGGCATAATAGTTATGAAACTTGGTTTTGATACCTTCTCCCATGATATATAACTTCAATATCGATTCGTATCAACCAATTTTTTTTTTACCCAGAATAATATACCGTAAGGCCCAAGTAAAAATGTGTAATATAAAGGTGTTTGGCACGTGACCAACATATAATCGATTCGCTAATTTTAAAAGATATTATATATAGAACAGACTCACTTGTTATTTTAATCAGCCATCCCACATCTCATGCTTGACTTTTTCTGTTTATCAGATTATCAGTTTGACCGCTTTGCAGTGGCTTAGTCTATGAGGTGTTCGTATCGATACCAAAAGGTAACAAATATTGAAACAAAGATATACGGGGATCCCAACAAATTCCAATATCCAAAAGAGTTGGAACTGGCTGAAACCGGTGTATCATTGAACCAAACACAACATTTTCTACTCGCGACTCACATTTCGAGAAAGAAACAATTAATCCGCAGTTTTTCCGGTGCCTCTACGACGTATCTTATTCATCATCGTTTGTTAGAACAAACGATCACCCACAATAATAACTGCAACTGCACATGTATTTGTTCGGAGACATAGTAATCCTCCAAGAGTAATCGGAATAATGGTATGGGGAAACAGCGTTCGAGATGCGCTATGATTAAACGACTTTTTTTTTCATGTCTTAGATAAAACAATGTAGAAGTGTCAGAATGATCTTTTCCAAATGTTCAATATTATTTTGGTTAACGTGGATAGAAATGTTTAAATTCGTGCTTCTTCCACGTCTGGTTGTGGGTTGTTGTGTAGTTATCCATAATGTTTAAATGAACGAGATGCTTTTCTGAATTATTCTATGATTTTCTTATGAGCAGCATTTAAAGTGACAGAAAATACAATTAATTGCTAAAATATTCTCCAATTATGACTTACTGCTTCATAAAAAATTACTTAGTACAAAGACACTACTTGCATTTTAAAACAATAAGAAAACAATGTCTGTACCATACGATAATATTTCTGTGCAGAGCGACAGTTCCGGAATTGTTACACCATCTAATAAGATGGAAAGAGATGATTTTATTGAAAAATTAGAAAATAATCAAGTCTTTGAAGCCCCAGTCAAACCATTTTCTGAATATTTTACAGTCATCTGTTTATGTCTTATGATCGCTTTTGGTGGTTTCATTTTTGGCTGGGATACTGGTACTATTTCTGGTTTTGTTAACCAAACAGATTTTGTTAGAAGATTCGGTCAGGAAAAAAGTGATGGTAGTTCATATTTATCAAACGTCAGAACTGGTTTAATTGTTGGTATTTTCAATATTGGTTGTGCATTTGGTGGTTTAATTCTTGGTAGATTAGGTGATGTTTATGGTAGAAGATTAGGTTTAATGGCTGTTGTTGTTATTTACATGGCTGGTATTATCATTCAGATTGTTTCCGGCGACCAATGGTACCAATATTTTATTGGTAGAATTATCTCTGGATTAGGTGTAGGTGGTATTGCTGTCCTAGCTCCAACATTAATTTCAGAAACCGCTCCAAAACATTTGAGAGGTACTTGTGTTTCATTCTATCAATTAATGATTACTTTAGGTATTTTCTTAGGTTACTGTACAAACTATGGTACCAAAAGTTACTCAAATTCTACTCAATGGAGACTTCCATTAGGTTTATGTTTTGCTTGGGCATTATTCATGATTGGTGGTATGGTTTTGGTTCCAGAATCTCCAAGATTCTTAGTTGAAAAGGGTAGAATTGAAGACGCTAAAGCTTCTTTAGCTAAATCAAATAAAACTACAGTTGACGACATTATTGTTATCAATGAATTTGAAGTTATCTCTGCTGGTATTGAAGCCGAGAGAGAAGCAGGTAGTGCTTCATGGGGTGAACTGTTTTCGTCTAAGGATAAAATTTTACCTCGTGTTATTATGGGTGCCATGATTCAATCATTGCAACAATTGACCGGTAATAATTATTTCTTTTACTATGGTACCACAATTTTCCAAGCCGTTGGTATGACAGATTCATTTGAAACTTCGATTGTTTTAGGTATTGTCAATTTTGCTTCCACTTTTGTTGGTTTATGGACTGTTGAAAGATTTGGGCGTCGTAGATGCTTATTATGGGGTTCTGCTACTATGGCTATATGTTTTGTTATCTTTGCATCGGTCGGTGTTAAAAGTTTGTACCCTCATGGTAAAGATCAAGCATCATCTAAAGGTGCTGGTAATGTAATGATTGTTTTCACTTGTTTCTACATTTTCTGTTTCGCTACAAGTTGGGCACCAATTGCTTATGTTATTGTTGCAGAAACGTATCCATTACGTATCAAGAATCGTGCAATGGCCATTGCTGTCGGTGCAAATTGGATCTGGGGTTTCTTAATTGCTTTCTTCACACCATTTATTACAGGTGCAATAGATTTTTACTATGGTTACGTTTTCATGGGTTGTTTAGTTTTCTCATTCTTCTACGTTTTCTTCTTCGTTTGTGAAACTAAAGGTTTAACATTAGAAGAAGTCAACGAAATGTACGAAGAAGGTGTTCTACCATGGAAATCTCCTAACTGGATCCCACTTCAAAAGAGAACCAAAGGTTACAACCTGGATGATACCTTAAATGATGATCAACCATGGTACAAGAAATTCTTATAACTGTGAATGAAATTACGATATAATATTACAATACAATATAATATATATACATATTAATAATGTCATGATAATTAACTGCGCACAATTGAACCTCAACGAGTAGGATTAACTTAAAACAGAAATCTCGATATCTAAAATCGTCTTAAGATGATATCTTTGTCTGATTATTTTGTTTCATGCCCCGCTAAGAGAAAAATTTACCTGAAGGAAGAATTTCTGTTTGTTCAGAAAGAGATTTACAGATTAAGTAAGGTAGATGCCTTAAATTTATTTTATATAGTTTAAGTTACTTTGATATCTTTTGTATTTGATTCTTTTCCTGTTGGGATAACAATATCGGATAAGGGGAATATAATTATTGGTGATATGTCATCAAAATTTTACACGTTAGTTGCTAGGGACATAAAGGGTAGAACATTCTCTTTCAGTCAATTGAAAGGGAAAGTTGTTCTAATTGTGAATGTTGCATCCAGTTGCGGTTATACACCACAATATAAGGAGCTAGAACAACTATATCAGACCTATAAAGATAAAGGTTTTATGGTATTGGGATTTCCTTGTAATCAGTTTGGACATCAGGAACCCGGAACAGATGAAGAAATTACCAGGTTTTGTAAAGTGCATTATGGTATTAGTTTTCCTGTTTTAAATAAAATCGATGTCAATGGTCCAAGACAAGACAAAATTTACGAATATTTACAATCCCAAAAACGTGGAATACTAGGACTAAAAGCCATTAAATGGAATTTTGAAAAATTTTTAATTGACAGAAATGGTAACGTTAGTAGAAGATATAGCTCATTAATAAAACCCTTTTCTATCCAGTCAACTATAGAAGAATTATTAGAAGAGTAGGTATCTCATACCATTTTAGTATCAAGAACATATTGTAAAAAAAACTCTAGCCACTTCAAAATTGTATTAAATCAAAATCAAATTCTCTCTTAACTTCAATATTCACTGTATTTCATAGCCAAAAAAACAATGAGAACTTTAGATAAAAACCCAATCGGAACGTTGATTGAGTCTTTTCTCAATAAATACGAGTTCAATGATAGCTCTTCGGATAACGTAAATTGCTTTCATATTGCGTTGAACACTTACAATAACTATATCGAAGTGGACTAAAAATGTAAAAGAATTGAAATAATCATTAGTACAAAAAGAAACAAATATATATATATCATTTTAAATGGCAATGCTATATAGATAATAATAAGAACATAAATTTTTAGTAACTTTATCAAAGTTCTATCATGGTATATAAAACGAAATGCAAGTTTATAAAATAAACTTTAGGGCAATGAGAAATGGATGCAATGAGGAAAAAAACATGCTAACAGTTAGTCAATTTACTGACATTCACTATCAACAGAACCGTAGGTATTTAAGTAAATTTCACCAAAAATGGTTGGAGCATTGTAAGTGACGTTTTCAGAGGAAGAACCTACACAGATTTTCCAAGCACCATTAGTTTCAATGAAATTTGTAATTTCATTAGAAAATTCAGTTAAATTAACACCACCTAAACTGTTAATGATATCAGTTAAACCATTTTCAGCTTGTTCGATGTTATATGTCATCCAACTCATTACGTTTTCACCTTCATTTTGAATGGCAGCACCAACAGCTTCTTCAGCTAGAGTTGTTAAGTTAGAAAAAGTTGGAATACCTGGAACAGCATTTGCAATTAATTCAGCTAATTGAGTTAAATTGGTGGCACCAAATTGGGCAGCAATATGTTGACCTAAACTGGTATTGAAATGAATTAAACTGGTGATAGAATTTTCAACATCTGAAACGGTAGATTCAACATCTGAAACAACTGATGAAAGATTGTAAATACCTAAAACATCGATACCAACTTTAGATAAAATAGTAGAAATTTCACTTGGGATATCTTCAACAGCAGTAATTACGTCACTAATAATATTAGAATCAGAGGTTGTACCAGAAGTTTCACTAGTGATGGTAGCAACGGTAGTAGTAGGATCGGAGACAGTAGTTGTTGTTGTGGAACTAGATTTTGAACCAGTGTTACCAAGAGCCATAATACCGGTTAATAAAGTAGCAACAACAGTTTCACCAGCACAAACACCGACATTACCTGAAGCACAAACAACGGAAACGGCATTTGCCCAAGCAGTAGTATCAGCGGCTGTTAAATCGAAATACCAACCATTATTACCGATCTTAATAGTATCTCTTTTAAATAGAGGTAATGCAATTGAAACACCTAATAAAATGGTCAATGAAAGAATTTTTGATTTTGAAAACCAGGAAGTAGACATATTTTTTTTGTTGTTGTATAAAGATAATTAATTAGAATGTACCAATTAATATAATTTGTATTGATGATATTTTTTTTGAATTAGTAAAAAAGAAACATATAAACAAGAGAAAGTTGGATTATAATCTTATCAAGAGAACTTTAGTTTCTTTTTATATGTCATTTTTTCATAAATGACATTGTTTAGATAATTTTTGATTATACAAGCACTTTTCTATTAATGGGAACCTTCAATAAATGCTTGGATTGCCTGAATAGGAAAAACATACAATAAATGCTTATATTTATTGTTTCAGATTGTCGAACCGAACGTTTCAGAACAAGAATTTTCGAAGAATTTTCCGTCGAGAGATAAACAATTACAAAGAATGTTCTCTTGAAATTTAAAACACCCACTGTAGAAGCTTCTTTTTCTTCTAGAATCCAACTACACACAGTAGCACGGGGCTGTTTCAAATCTCGAGAATGTTCGAATCTTACATATCGGACGAAAGGAAATAAAAAACAAAAGCTTAACTAAACAGAGAAAAAGCCTAGAGTTTCATAATTTTTTTGAAAACGGACTTCCATTTTGTTTCCAAAGTGAGTCAATTTAGTCAAGTGTGTTACTCGTGACACAATTTTCGATTGACTGTTAGTGGTAAAACATGTAGTTTATGAGCCGACACAAAGTCAATACATCTTAGATAAGATAATAGTAGGTGATGGTTCTTTTAGGAACGTGGATGACTATTGCGAGGACAACAAATGGATCGATAAGAAATGTTCTTATCAATTACATGAAACAGTCCGATAATCGGTGAGGACAAATGAAATATTATGTTATATTCGGTATAGATTGGTTTTATCGGATACTTTGTATTGAAATGCATGATGAAATGATTATCCAAATTCCGTTCCTTTTTTTTTTTTTATTCACACTATCTTCTCTTCCTGTAGATTTTGCAATATGGCTATTAGTTGAAAACATTGAGTTTAAATAATTGAAAGAGGCAGAAAAAGAAAACATTTTGAAAAAGAAAGTTACTAAGATGTTTTAAGATAGAAAATAGGACTTTATGATAGTTATGTCTTTAAAATAATCCACTTTTAACGGGTTGGTACAACATACATATATGATACCGCTAATGAATATATATAATATATGTATATATTAGTCGCATTGTTGCAGATGGGATTTAAACCCGAAGTTTTTTTTTTCAACTGAAAAATAATAGACAAAACCGAATCTAGCATAATCATTGATTTAGTTACATACAAAGAAAGAATTGACATTGTCAAATGTCAACTTAAATATTGACTTCTAAGAACTCTTATAGTACTTTAGTTGCATACTGATAAAAACACATGCAGACGAAAACGGTTAAAAGGCATAGACCGTCATTGGTTTGTGTGACCTGCAGAACTCAAAAACTGAAATGTGACCGTTTACGGCCTCAATGCTCAAGATGCAAAAGAATAGGAAGAGTTTGTTCGTATGAATTCATTGGCGAAAAAAACCAGTCAACTCCAATACTTACACCTAGTAGTTTTAACATTCCATCAAATGATTTAAACCTATCAATTGGCTCTATTAATGATTCAAACAATGAAGAAATTGATTTAGAAGACAAAATAGACTTTTGGAATGTAAATGATCAGTTTTTAAGCCACGGATATCACACATACATGGATTTACCTTATGGAACACATAGCATTGCTCAGCACGACCCATACCTTCGATTATTTTGTCCAACCGTTCATGGAACGACCCTTACAGACTTACAAAACCGATTAGAATTTATCAAGACGAAATCTTCACCTAGTGACTCGTTTGTCAAAACCCTTCATGAAATAAGCCCATTATTGTTTATCGAGGATGCTGTTGTAAAATGGGTTGCTAAGACAAATAATAACGTCAACAATCAACTTCCTTGGGAGTATTTCAATACCATTTTTACAATTGAGGATACCATGCATCCATCTTTAGTTGTTACGATAAAGAAATTAATCAGTGATATCGAATTGTTACTTCCTGAAAGAAGTAAACTAGACCATTTACTAAGATATTTCTATGAAAGAATTTATCCATTTTATCCTCTTCTGGATATTCAACTATTTGAAGACGGGTTATCAAAGGTATTATTTTACAACGGAAGCACTGAGTCATATAAAATACGTGTTTTTCAAGAAAATATAAGATTGCAATTAGAAAATTTATCGTTATTCCTGATAGTTGTGTCTATAACCCTAAGAAATCCGAGTATAAAACTCTCTGAATATCAAATAAGTAATATCTATGCTATAGATACAGCAAAAAAACTATTATTACTTGCCCAAAAATTACTATCTTTACTAAATGGTTTCAAATATACTTCAGAAAACATACTGTGTTGTTCGCTATATTTATTCATCGGTGAATTTCTAAATCCTGAAAATCCTGAGGAACATATTTCACACAATAGCATTTTAACCTTAAAATGTCTTATCCAACTTTCATATACTCTTGGTCTACATGAGGAACCTTCTCAGTATTCAAGATATTTCAATAGAGCACAGCCAACTGATCCCCTTTTCATGTTTAGAAGAAAGTTGTGGATAGGAATTCAATCGTTAAATCTTGAAATAATAACAGCAGATGGAGGCTGTGATGAGTCAGATTATGAGAAGCTTGCAACCTTCATTAATAGCAAGAGATCTTCGATTCCGTCGTTGATTGAACAGTTCAATTCCACGAATACCCTAGATAGGAAAATTTTTATTATCCAAGATAATAAATACCGATTTCATATACTCTTAAACCGTGTTATGCTAAATTGTGGTCCAAAGCTTGAAGTATCAAATATGTCAAATCTGGTTCAATCGATTGAAAAATTGAAGGAATATACTTTTAAAACCTTTCCTTTGTCCAAGTTGCGCAACTTTGAAAGTGGTAGAATTGAAATTGAAGTGAAATGGAGAAGTGCTAAGATAAACATCTCCTTGATAGAAAAAACAGAGATATTACGTGTGAATTTAATTTTCTTCTCAAGTTTAATGAATATATTCTATATGTTGTCTTTATTATACGAGAAGAAGTGCTTACACGAAAAAAACAAATATGAGTCTGAATACCATAAATATTTTATACAATGCTTCGAGCTATATCTGAATGCATTGTCTTTAGTAAAGAGGTATCACGATAATGAATACTCAGCAATAATTATACCAGATTTCGAATATAGTATCAATAAATCTATAGCATTTATTCTGATAAAAATTCAAAGTGTTCAACTGGGTTATATTCTCAGACTTTCGTACAAGCTATCTACTCTTCAGGATAAAAATATTGTGACGGAATATGGTGCGCTTAAAGAATCCAGTGAACTTGACAATATTGTGATTTTAAAGTTTGAAGAGATAAAAAGACGGATCAAGAACCAAATCTATGGTATTATACAAAGTACGCTTTCGAAACATGAAGATCTATATTTTGGATGCTACCAAGTTATGTTAGTGGCAAAGTATGTGTATCATTTGATAAATAATAATCTTTTGGTTAAGATAACTGATGATTATTGGAGGAAAGCTAGTGAAACGAATGATATTCCAACAAAAATACTGGACATGATGAAATTAAAATGGGGTATAGGGCCTTTAGATATGGATTTAGTAACATTTTATACCTCAAATCCTGTCGCTCTTGATAGTTTTGATATCAATTTACTAAATATGATGACCATTGCGTTGGAAAAGGCAAACATTTATGAAAATGTCGTGGATATTCCTCAAATTTCTCACACCTCACCTACTGATAATGATACATTACATCAACTGTTAGAGTCAAATTTTGAACTTTTCTCATCTTTTATTAGTGATAGCTTAGGAACTCTGCCGACACTATAACAAAATCAAAAATGTACAATGTTTTATTTTTGACATTATATTCATGTGTTATCATGTCGGATACATGTATTTTTAGATGCATTATACTTTACTTGAGTTTATATAGTGGCAGAAATAATCCATTACATTTAATGAAAAGTGATCACAATTTTCAATAGGCCATAAATTCTGACATTTAGAAATATTGAGGATTGCTTTATTAATCAACTCTACTTTAATGAACTGTTATACTACTTTCCCAAATATCATCATACTCGTATTTGGTGTTGCCTTAAGCATTACACGACATATTCCATATATACCTAAATTATGGATATGTTGCTCTTGGCAGTCGAATATCTGCGTACCAATTAGTTCAATTGCATACATGAAAGCATATATGGGGGGGGGGTTCTCCACGATACTTTACTTTCAAAAAAATTTCGTATGTCACTTTCGGAAGGCTTTGCATTACAGGGAATGCTCTTCGATTTTAACCAATTGATATAGTAAGCTGAAATTCTATACCATTTCTCTAAAGAATGTACAGATTATCACTTCCGCATTTCTGTGGATTTATTACCCTATAACCCACGAGTAATGCCAAAAGAACGTATTCACACGGTATCACATATTCCGGACATAGTTGACCACTATAAAATAATACATTATCATACTTCATATGAGTTAAAACAAAGTATCACTATCAGCTTGAGTGTCTTGTTGGATAAGGGAATCATCTCTGTCTTAGCAGAGAAAATTCGAGAAATAAAAATGGAATTCATTGAAATACTTTTAGAATCAACATCACATTCTATTTCTGAAGGTAGAGAGGAGATTTTGTAATCAGAGGACACCATTGAGTATGCCCAATTCTCTTTCATACGGCGTCCTGGGGTTTCCGTGTTATCGGTAGCTACGTAAGTGAATACCTGGTGTACAGTATAATTTAAATCATGCAAAAGGAACATAGATTTTCAGAAAATAGTGGTACTAAAAAAATGTCATTTTAGAATACATTTTGGAAGCCCATTTCTGGGGAAAATTGGGACTTCTAAACGCCCTGCAAGAGAATGTTCCTATAATGTAGTTCTATGAATTTTAAGTAATTTAATAATCAATAATAAGTTTAAAAACTGAAAAGTGATTTAGAAGTAATCAATCTCACTAGATTTTCGAAATAATTCAAATCCATATATAGTATACCAAATAAAAAATGTATAAGATAAATAATGAGGTTAACTAGGCCCATTTTATATCTTAAACAAAAAGAAGTCCTAACAGAACGTTGAACCATTAATTATCTGGATCATATGCCAGATCACGTGAGAAGCACATGATTTGAGATAAGTATTCTTTAACTTACGAACACGTATCCCATACCAACATTCTTCCACTTAGGAATGGGATACTACTACTTTATATTTATAGACAGCTTGTAATAATTATGATAGTCAAGGTCATTCGCAAAACAGATTTCCCTCGTTTCTATATACAATTAGGCAATTGACCAATCACAGAACAATTAGAGTTTCTATAGAATAACATAAATCTCTAGTTGTTACTAGGAAACCTTATATTATTCGAAATTGAAACTTTGAAAGTGCTTCTATTTATCTTGATACAGACATTCATTGTATTGCTATTATTTTCTTAAAAGTGAAAAAGTTTAACTAGTGTGCTGTATTCAAACATTATATAACAAATGGTTTTGCTACATAAAGTTCTTCCAAGTATTTTAATTCTTCTTCTGTGAATTTAACATCCACTGCTTTAATTGCATCATCAACTCTTGAAATTTTACTCATACCGACAATTGGTTGGCATCCTTTACTTAGGACCCATGTGGTTGATAAAACAGCCATTGGAATATTCTTTTTCTTGGCTAATTCTTCAACCCGATCAATAATTTGTGCTTCGTTGGCTGGAAGTTTGTTTAAATTCCAATGTGCAATAAAGATATCATTAGAAAATCTTTCACTCTTAACACCATTTGGTCTAGTTAACACAGCTTGAGAGTTTGGAGACCATGGTGTTAAAGAAATGTTGTGTTTCTTACAGTAGATATTCAAATCACGTTCATCTTCCCTGTATAATAAGTTGTATCATGATTGAACATTCACAAATTGATGCCAATTATACTTGTTAGCAACAGTTTGCATTTCTACAAATTCAGTTGGTAACATAGAAGAAGCACCAAGGTATCTGACTAAATCTTTGTTGACGACATCATTTAGGGCCTTCATAGTTTCCTTAATTGGGATCGAACCTATGAATTTGTAAAATATCGATATAAGTTCCTAGCCTTTCTACAGAACTTTTAACCCCATCCATGATATGTTTACGGGATAAACCCTGTTGATTGACTATATCCAAAGCATCTAGTTCTGACTTTGGACCTGATCCAAGGTCAAGAGTTTCATCGACATTGAAAAAAATCTTTGTCATGATGACAACAGTCTCCCTTCTGATATTGTATTTCTTTAAAAATTCACCCAATAATCTTTCACTAAGACCATTTGAATAAACATCCGCAGTATCGAA